>JARHVA010002160.1:930000-1022500 GCA_037957365.1 Torreya grandis | reverse complement strand
AATATATATATATATATATATATATATATATATATATATATATATATATATATAAGTTTCCATTATTTTCATTCCATATTTTTCTCAAATATTTAACATGAAAAAATGGATGGACCTAAACAATGATCAAAACCATTAAAAAAAATACAAGTGTGAAGCATTATATATAAATCTTGAAGCAATCACTATCTTTTTATGATGCAATTCTCTAATAATAAAATCATGAGGATAGACCCCCATAATATTTATAGAATGAAAAATATAACATATGGAAATAAGACTATAAAAATATGATGAATAAGAAGAAAATTGTTGATGCATCCATATTTTAACTTAGTTTTACCTGAATATATATATATATATATATATATATATATATATATATGTATGTATGTATATATATATATATATATATATATATATACATATATATATATATATATATATATATATATATATATATATATATATATATATATATATATATTTTGTGTGTGTGTGTTGAATTCCCAACTAAAATTTATGAAATACTATTTGTATTAGGATAAGTAAGAAGATCATGCGATGAAAAACATTTAAATATAGTATCCAACTATAATTACTAGTTTCTAAATTTTGATTTATTATTTTAAGTCTTGTTGTGTATTTCACAATGTTAGTTATAATAAATTATCAAAACTTTTTGCTATAAATAAACATCAAACATCATTAATTATTCCCACTTGATATCACTTGGTTAATAGATTACACACTATTTCACACTCATAAAATAAACCCTCTTATTTTCAAATTTAAAATCATTCATATGAATCAATGATAAACCATGTCTAAAGCATCTCAAACCAAGTCAAGAGCTATCATTTTCAAGTATCAAAGCCACATATCTAGTTTCATACACATAGTTAAGGAGAAAAATTTTATAATCACTCTAGGTCAGAAAACCACACAAAATTTATTTTTCTCCTTTGAGTATTAGATACATAGGCAATGATCAATCATCAAGAGGGTGATTGAGATCAATCAGCCTATTGTACCCGTATTTTTCTCAAGTTTCAAGATTTTAAGGTACCTTTAGGGTTTAAAATATAAATGAAGATAAAAATGAATTATATGTCACACAATATAAATTAAAATATCTAATATTACTTAATATACTTAAGCATAACACACATAATATTTATATTTTCACCATAGTCAACCAAGATAATTCCATGGTCAACGTACTCAAGTGGCTTGCACTACTATCTAGATATAACGGTTCTACATAGAAATAATTTTTAATCCTACTCTTGATTTTTCACTATCATATTTTTTCTTAGTTTTGTATTTTACTATGAATATTTAGTCACATTCAACTTGGAAAACACCATGATTAATAAATTTGAATGGGTTTTACTTCTATCCACTTATATTGGACATGTCAAGAAGTAGTTCTAGTTTATATTCTTGATCTTGAGCATGAAAAATCATATATTTTACTTATTTTCATTGTAAAATATCTAACACAACCAATATGATTTTGTATTTGAGCATAACATATTTACTCATAATTTTTTTCTAAACACAACTATTTTTCATATTTATTGATTTACAAAATTAAAATTTATAATTATTGTGAATCTTTAGCATTATGATATATGTCTAGTTTGGAGAGTATTAATCAGACAACATTATGTTGTTATATCATAAATAGGGTAAAATAATTTTATCTGGAAGATTTATTATAGGGCAAAAAGTATTAGTATTTCAGTTTTAGGAAAAATATATTTTTGATTGTTTTTATTATCATTTTTAAGGATGTGAGGTTTGCAATATATGACATTATATGGGTATATTATTTGGATTTAGAGTGTATGATTAAAAATAATTCAAATATATATATATATATATATATTTTGAAAAATTGTTATTAATTTTTTTCTAAATACATAGAGAGTGGGGAGAAAAATTGATAGGCTAAAAAAGAGCTAAAGACACTACATAATTTGAATTTAACAATGTGTGAGAAAACTAGAACATGCCTCATGGGTCAAAAAGTATTCCTTAGATGGAATAAATTGACATCAAAGTGGATACTAAAATTCCTTAGAAAGATATTATAGATCCCAAGTTGAATGACAGGTTCTAAGGAAAGTCACAAGTGACAATAAAGAGGTCCCAAACTGTCATAAAAAAATGCCACATTTACCAAATCGATAGACACATCTTGGGGAAAATTTATGAAAGAGAATATTTTAAGTATTGAAAATACCCCATGCACTAATTTCCCTTTGGAATATTTCACTCTTTCCTAGGTAGATTGGATTTTGGGAAAATGATCAATGGGTTTGGACCTCTCAAATGTACATCTTATCCCATCAACTGAAAAAAATGACACTTGGGTTCATATTCCTAACTCTTTGGTTGAATTATTAGATAGTAAGCTAGAAAAATATATTATAGATAAGGTAAATGGATTTATACCTAATATTGATACTGACCAATAATAGGTGCAATCCTAAGATTCATCTCAAGGTAGTTGCTTTACCAAGGGACTTCTTCTTGGTCAACTTTACCAACCAATATGATTACTTTAAGGTCCTCACAAAAGGACATTGGTTCATGGGTAAAAATAATGTTTTAGTCAGACATTGGAAAGTAGGAACCAATCTAAACATCATAGTTCTAGAAGAAAAATCCATCTGGGTGTCACTTTTATAATTACCTATGGAATAGTGGGAACTGGCAATCATTTTTCATATCACAAGGGCACTAGGCTAGCTGATCAAGATTGATCCAATATTTATGGCTAGGATAAGGATGATTATAACTAGATTTTAGGTATTTAATCTATAATATGAACCTCTTCTACATAAAATTAAACTAAAATATAAATATGGGGTTTGATCTCAAAGAAATGAGAATCAAAACTCCAATATAATTTTTTATAATTGCATTACTTATAGTCACTCCTTGAATAATTTGTATAATCATCCCCTTTCCCTTGATCCCTCCCTTTTATTGGCCTCCCAATTATCTCTCTTAAATACCCATCATAGAGAAAGCCTAGTTATTCTTTTAGCCTCACTCTCTCCTCGTCACCTACACACCTTGTTCCCTCTTTCCTATTTTGGTCTTAATTCCCCCTCTTGATCTCATGAACCCCTTATAATTAGGAACCATATTTCCAATCATCCCTCTCCCAAGATTTTGATCCCTACTCTAGATTCAAATCAAAATGAGACCCATATAGGTCAGAAAGAAGCATCCCTATATATTCCCTCTCTTAAATATCTACTTAACTAATTCCCTCTATTTGATGTGATATATATGGATTCAAATCTAAAAATTCTAATGGATTCATCTAACAAATTAGAATTACCTCAAAGGTTTTCCTTAAACTAATTAGGTGTTATGAATAAAAAATATCTTCCAAGATTGATAAGAACCACCCACTTAGATATACTTCAAAGAGGAGGCCCTACCCATAATGACTACCAAACTTGTAATAATTTATCCATGTCTAAGAATGAGAAAGGATAATGCTCCACTCTAGCAAAAGAGGAGGAATTAAAGTGGACATAGGCTAAATCAAGAAGAGGCAGGAAGAAATGGGATACTAGAGAAGGATACAAATAACCTGGTAGAACCCTAAAAATGTCTAATATAAGAATGATACTACCCATAAAATATCCAAGGGTTGTTGAAAAAAATGTAAAACCCACTTCACTAGATAAAATAAATGATGTTCATTTCTTGGAACGTAAGGGAAATGAATAGCCTGAGGAAGTAGAAAGTGGTTGGTAATTTAATAAATAGAAATAACCCAATGATTATTCTATTATAAGATACCAAAATGTCAAAATAATTATTCCAAAAATGTAGTAACATAACATGTAAATAATTAAAGTTCTTATGTATGAGCTCAGATAGTGCCTCAAGAGGAATTGCCACCCTATGTAACCCTCAAGAATTGGAAGGGGAAATCCTCATCAAGAGAAATTATCATATGGTTATACTCTTCAAAATAAAAATATCCAAAGAGGAATGGATAATATCTAACCTTTATGTTCCCAATTCAATGATCACTAGGAGAAATATTTGGGAGGATTTGATAGATTTCAAAAAAAAAACAATAATTAGAAATGGCTATTGGTAGAGGATTTCAATTCTCCCTATCACCAATGGAAAAGAAAGGTGGCCTTACTAATTTTATAGACACCATGGTAGAAATCAATTATTTTATAATAGAATTTGGGCTCGTAGATGTCAACCTCAAATTAAATACTTTCATATGGACAAACTAAAGAATAGGGGAGGATCTAATATAGGTTAGACTAGATAGATGTCTAATATCCCTTTGTTGGGATTTAACATAGCATCTCCTTATATTACCTCCGTAGAATAAGCTCAGATTATACCCTATTATTTTTAAAGGAAATATTATCCCTGTTGGGTGAATATTTTGTCGTCAACTAACTGATGACAAAATGGGTGTATCAACCACAACACAAAGAGATTTACGCCACAAAAAGTGTAGGTTTACCACATATTAACGAGATAAATCTCTCCTCTCATCAAGGGGAGGTTCCCTATGAATATTTATATGTTATATGTATATATATAAGTAAGCCAAAAACAATACTCAAGGTAGTATAACACCATCCATCTTTCTTTTTTTAGAGATGATGTCCAAGGAACAAGAGAGAGAAATCCTTGTTGATGGCTAGGAACATTCATCTTATTTTAGAAATGGTATCTAGAATACAGTATAAAGTCTCTTGAAGGTAGTAACAAAGTCCACAAAGAAACCCACAGAAGCACAAAGTCTTCCGTTGTCTCCTTCACTGATTCAGAATACGTGTAGCCGTAGATTGAAACAAAGCACAAAGTCTTTGCCTAAAACTACAATGGATAAAAGGATCACCAAGATAAAAGTAGCTAGAAGTATCTCTTTTATCTTTTAGAAATGTCTTCAGATAATTTAAACATAGAAACTTTACTTATTAAATCAAACAGATAAGAGATTATCAGGAAAGAGGACATAAGAACTATTTCCTAAATAACATAATTTACTTCAAAACAAAGTCTGAAATAACCCTATTTCTCATTCATTCGATAAAATATGATTTACAAGTTAAGCACAAAGTCTCAAGAAGTTTCTCAATCTTAGCAGAGTTTTTGCTTTCAATTATCCAGAGATACTTTTATAAAAGAGGCTCCCTCTATATATAGGGAGAAACTTTCAAAATTTAAAAAAGATTAAAATATAAAAATATCTTAGTCAAAGATGAGTCATCTTTGACTTTGAGATATTTTTCTAGATTTTTTACATGTAATTATATATTAAAAAATTGCATGCACTTTTTCATGACAAAAGTGCATAAGAAGAGAGAAGAAGAGAGAAAGAGAAAATGGTTAAGCTCTTGCCACCAGACTTCTTCAGATGAGCATCATACATGCCGATAGATGCCTGAATTCCTATACTGTCTAGTGCAATGGTATTCTTGAAGATCACACTGGCCCTTATTGTAGCATCTTCCAATGATGTGATTACCTTGGCATGACTACTTAACCTGGATCTTAAATTATCCAGAGTTAACTAAGTATCTAAGATGTTATCCACAGAAGTCATTGAAAATGCTTTGTCTTTAAAATCCCTCTAGACCATACCTTTGAATTCTCAAATCATCTCTTCTACTAAGAGAAATTGATTATCCCTAGAGGTGAGGTCACAAGGCAATTCTTCTAGTCTATTCAATAGGCCTGTATCACTTTTCTCGCTCACATCCTTAGAAGAATTGAGATCTTTGATCAACTCCTTGAGTACCTGAATCCTGTATTTCAGTGATTCCTTGATCTCAACATAGGAATCTTTGTTGGTAATGACACTGATGGATATCAAGGTGTGTTTTTTTAGATCCTTCATCTCTGTCCACTTGCCAAGATATTTATCTGTACTGTCAATATCCTAAGAAATAAGAGAGACGAGGTCCTCTAAATCTATCCTCACCTTCTTCATCTTATCTGTCTTCTCCACAACCTATGTAAGCAATGAAATTCCCTATGTGTGCATCTTTTCAATATAATCCTCTAGCACTTTCCCTTTCATATAGGTCTTCTCTACTTTCTAAATAATAGGGTCATCTATGGAAAAGGATTTTGGGGTTGCTTCTTTAGGGGCAAGGGTGAATTTCTTGACTACTACAGTCAATTACTCTACCTTTGCCTTATAGTAATCTTTAATCTCCTTTTCCCTATCAAATTTTTGGACCATGATGTCCATTACAGACTGTAGATCACTCTTCACACCCTCATGAGTAACTTTCCCTAACTCAACACTAGAAATGGAATAGATGCTCATGTCAAAACCCTCAAGGGTTGTGTCCTATGAAGGTTTCTCTATCTCCAAAAATGTGTGCCCTTTTTCTTCAACCAATTCTGAAAGGATTCTTGGTCTCTTAGGGGCCTTGGCTTTCACTAGCACTATCTTGCCAAAATAAAAGTCATCTACAGAGCTAGCTATCTTCTTCCTTTTGGTTGTGAACACTAAAAACCAAGGTGGGAGAGAAGAAGTACTTACTGTGGCAAGAATTCCTACAACTGGTGTCACTAGTGTAACATTTGCACTGCTAGTGGTAACAGCAGGCACAGTGGGAGTAACTGGTGAAACTATATTAGCCACTGACTGGTCAATGGTGGAGCTTTCTCCTATATTGAAAGGAGAAGAGAAATTAGGGATGGAATCTAACGAGCAAAGGACATCTCCAGAAGCACCTTGAGGATCACTAAACATGAATTTGGAAGGAGAGGTGGCTCCAGAAGAAGGAACACTGATGGGAGAGAGAGGTGAAGGAGATGCTACATGAGATTAAGGTGGTGAAGAAGAAATTCCTATAAGTGGTTGTGCCCCTTCTTGAGAAGATTGAGGCTTAGTTCTCTATTGCTCTGAAGGCCTGTCATCTATCTCCATCTACTGAGCTACCTATTCCTGGGTGCTTTGTTCTCCAACCCCCTTTACCATTAATTTTGGCTCTTCAACAACCTTCAATTTCTTGGACACAAAAATGAATCTAGGGTTGTGAGGCCAAGATGGAGAAGGAACATCACTTTTATTCTTATTCCTATTCTCTGTCTTCTTCCTTGTTTCTACTTGGAACTCAACCTCTGATCTTGTAATGAACTCTTTCAACGTGATCCCTTTGGCTGATAACCAATCATTGGTGTTAGCCAATATTGGTTTGAATCTCTTCCTTAGAGAATTCAATTATTTTTGGGACCACTGAATTGGGGGAAGAGGAGATTCAGTAACCTTCTCAGCTAGGTATCTACTATTGATTACATTTTTATCATCATTAAGACTAGGGGGAATATCTGCAAGCCCCAGATATTCAATTTGATCCATAGTCATCTTGCTATAGTCAATCCTTCTGATTTCTTTGGCTATTCTCAAGTCTACTCAGATGTCTTCAATCATAGGGTCATGAAATTGAATCTTTCTTTTGATCATATCTTTGACACCCCTATAGTCAAAATTGTCCCTTCTCTTAAACTGGTTCAGGATAACTAGTTGCATTTCTATCTCCATGACCTTTGCTTTGGCTGCAGTCAAAACCAAGTATCTGCCAATTTCAATTGGGAATGTGAAACCTTGATTTTTTATTTCTATTTTCCTAGTGTGTACGATAACCATTTGTCTACACAACTCCATTAGGACTAACTTGTCATAAGGAAATCTAGGGAGCATATAGGGATAGCCTTGGAAAAAGCTGACCCGTAGATAGCAAAAGGAGGGAAATTATAGAAACATGTAGCCAAAGTCATTGAAAACCATCTAGGATTCATCAGATACTCTTTTCTATTTGAGCTGAGGGTTGAAAAGGCATAAAAATTTGTGAAGAAGGCATCATTTACCCTCTTAAAATGACTGATTGATCCTTGTAGTGTTAACTAAGTGTAATATGAATAGACTGGTGTGGTTCTCCTATCTCCTTCATCTGTCAAACCTAGAAAGGTTTGCATGAGGGCTATAATGTACACCAAGTATGAATTCATATAGAACTTCAAATTAGTAGATACCTTGGTCAATTACTCATGAAGAGCATTGCTGATCTACTCACCCCAAAAGATGACTTGCTTCCCTTGTAGGATTATCTTGATGAAGGGATACATCCATTCATGGAATTGTGAAGAAGAATGTAAGCCTCACACTTTGCTAATAAGAGTAATCAAGTCACTAACTTCTTCTATGAAATCACTCCTGAAGAAATTTTCTGGCCATCTAGACAAATTGGTTCTGGGGGTCTTAAGCCACATGTTATTCATCACCTTCTTTGCCCTCTCAGGATCCTTATTATACTCTCTCTTTGCCTCGATGATGTTAATTCTTAGTACTTCAGTAGTAGGAGGGAACTTAAAGACATTGATAAATTTGGGGTCTAGCCAAATTATCATGTTGCCACTAGCATCTGACACTGACCTGGTCTCTTTATTGCAAAACTGGGTGCACTAGAGGACAAATTTTGTATGATGTGCCACTAATAATAAAGAGGCAACTAGATGAATGTTGATTTTTATTATCCTTTTCATTTTTAAGCTCAGGTTCGTCACCTTAGTTTTAGTTACAAATTTAGCCATATCCATGTGGTCGATCTCTGTGTCTCTAATGTCATCGACATTAGAAGTGACCGAGGTGATTGAGAAAACACCTTGGTAGTGGTACTTCATGGCCTTTGACTTCTTCAAAGAAGCTTCAGGCATTGGAACTAGTCTTGAATGAGTGGGTGCTAATGAATGAGAATCCTTAGGGGGTACTACAATAATAATCATGATCGTGTAATTAGGGAAAACTAGAAAAATTGGGGAATTTGCATGTTGTGTGATCATGATCAAGGAAGGGCACTTGATAGGGTCAGGTTGAAAATTAGAGAAAAAATGGGGAGGAGGTGAAAAAATGAAAAGGATGAAAATTTCTCTAGAGTTAGAGAAATTGGAGGAAAAAATGCAAGGGCAGCAAAATTTACCGCCCTGGCATGTGGAATGGTTTGCATGCATGGGTGGCAAATTTTTCTGCCCTTGCATGCAAGGGAAAGAAAAAGGGAATAGGTGGAAAATTTTGTATCCTATGCATGTTTTGTATTAAAGTGTAAGGGTAACAAAATTTTTTTCCCTTGCACTTTAGACCTGCATCGGTGGCAAATTTTGCCATTGATGTAGTTAAGTGTTGCGAACCCATATCGACGGTGAATTTTACCACTAGTGCAGGAGGTGGGGAAGGGCAAGGTTAAGGCATAAAGTTTGACACCTTTAATAGGTAAGACACTAGGAAATTCATGGGAGAGAAGGGAGGGTGGAAAAAACTACCACCCTAGCATGGGGAAAATGATGGAAGGCTGACGGGGTAGGAAGAGAGCTCAGCGGGAGGAGAAAAGGAAGGGGGCCAATCGGCCTTAGGGGAAAAAATAAACAAGAAAAACAAAAACCCCAACAAAAATAACAACTGATAAGGAGAAGAACAAAAGCAAGAGAATAATGTAAAAATTGAAGAGCAAAAATAAGACCTATCTAAAAAATAACGCACATCGCGAGCTCAAATCCATCAAAATGCACTTTTCCTGCTTATTGGATCATCCAAAGGTAGAAGGAAAGAGGAGGAGAGGAAATAATGAATCAAAATGGGGTGAAAATTAGATTAAATGGGTCAAAAATTTACCCCAACCACTTGGCATGTGTGGCCATAAATGTTGATTGTGAAAATTGAGGTAGTGTACGGGCGGCAAAATTGTCGACCTTACACTAAAAAATTAAAGGGACATGTAAGGGAAGCAAAATTTGATACTCCTACATGTAAGGTAGGAAAAATATAGGGGTGGCAAAACTTTTTACTCCTGCACATCTAGATGCAGAGGTGGCAAAATTTTCCGCTCCTGCATGCAAAATGGAGAAAAATGTATTGGCAACAAATTTTACCGCCCGTGCATGAAAATTGAAGAAAAATGCTAACTCTAAAAAAGCAAAATTTTGGTCCCTTGCTTGCATCGAGACTGTGACAACCTTCATGTTTTGGGTAAAATGTAATGAAAAAATGTTATGAACTTTGAACAGTGTTAGTTGAGCAAGTATGAGAATGAGAAAAACCTGTCTCAAAAATAGATTTAGAGAGACAAAGGGTGAAATGAACAAGTTTCATAGGGGGTTGTTCCAAAAATGAGCTGAGATAATTTTGGAAATAATAGCTAGCTCTTGTTGGGGAAATTTCATTGATCAAATCAATCAATGGAAGTAGAAACTAGTCTCTAAGTGCCTTTATCCAAGCCATTAGGCTACGGAGTCACATAAAAATGAAAGAAAAAAAAAACAAAACGTAAAAACTATACATATATATATACAAGTGGATCCATCTAAACTTCAAGGATTGAAAAGCTTCAGGTGCTACCCACTGTGGGGTAGTACAAATGATGTTCCATCCTGATACTCTAGTAAGAAGCTATTCTCATCACAAAGCTGTCGAATGATAAATGGACCTCTCCATAAAGAGTCAAATTTGTCATGCATTCCCTTCAGTTCTCTCCTCTTGTCCCACAACAAGACTTGATCTTTGATTTGAAAATTATGTACCTTATCCCTTTTTTTAAAAATTTTATTCACCTGATTCTGATGTGCCGTAATCCGGTCCGCCACCATGGTTCACTACTCATTCAGTTTGGTTAGACACATGATCCTTTTATCAATCAAACTTTTGAAGGTTGAATCTTCGATTTCTTTGGCTAACCTGAGAGGTAGTAGTTCTAGATTGATGGGTATCTTAGCATTCAAGATGTATAGAAGTTGGAAAGGTGACATACCTATGGCCCTCTTGGGTGTAATCCTATGCACCCATAAAGCATCAAACAGTTCTTTGTGCCAAGTTCTTTAATTATCATCTACCAATTTCTTGATAATAGTGACCAGGTTCTTATTGCTCGATTCTGTTTGGCCATTTCCTATGGGAAATAATTTAATGTGTGGGATAGGGTAATCCCATAATAAAAGTAGAATAGAGTAATTTCATGTGAAGAGAAACAAGCCACATTATCTAATAAAATATTGAGTAGAACCCCAAACTAGGAGATGATAATTTCCTTGAGAAATTGCACACCACCTTAGAATTAGCGTGCTTGGTTGGGATGGCTTCCACCCATTTGGTAAATTAATAAGTTTCCATGAGGAAAAAATCATGTTTGGCACTCAAAGATGGGTTAAATGTGACAATGAAGTCAATACCCCACTATTGAAAAGGTTCTTCAGTTATTACTGGCTTGAGGGCTAATGCAGACAGTTTAGGCTTTTCGATGAACTATTAACACAATTCACATCTATGCACCCATTTGTAGGCATCTTGAAATAGTGTAGGCCAATAGTACCTTGCTCACAATTTTTTGTGCACTGTCACTGGCATAGAAAAATTTCCTCCATAGGCCAAATTTTTGAAAGACTCTAAGATTTTATCTTGTTGTACCTTATCGACATAATGAAGAAATGTCTCATCTGGGTTCCTTTTGTATAGACCATTATCCCACAAAACATAGCTAGCCACCTTTAGTTTAACATTCTATTTTTCCTTATAAGAGAGATGAGTGGGACACTCACCATAGGTCAAAAAATGGGCAATGTTATAATACCACTCATTAGTAGTGGTGACAGGACCGTAGGCATGCCTTCAATCTCTATTTCTTCATTTTTTGCTCCCTCGGGGATGTTGTTGGAAATCAACTGACAAAGACCCTTTCCCTACACAAGTTTGGTAGGTTTGATGTCAAGATCAAACTCATGAATCTTGGAAATCCAATTACCCCTCTTCATACCAAACTCTTATTGAGTCAAAATGGACTTCACTATTGTATCAAGTACCAAAACCTCAGTGTGCAAGTTCGGGATATAAAACCTGAAATGTTTGACTGGTTTAACCACCGCATATGCATGCTTCTCCATGTTGGAATATTTTATCTCATGAGCCTTGAGTGGACAACTCATGAAGGAAATAGAATATTCTATGCCTTCTTGGTTCTATTGAACTAAAATAGCTGAGAGTGTATGTTTAGAAGCATAACTGTATATTTTGAAGTTTTTGGTGTAGTCCAAACAAACTAGAATTGGTGCATGAGCTATTGCTTCTTTGATGTCTTTGAATGCTGATTTGCCCTCTGTAGTCCACTTGAAGGTGGTGTTACCTTTCATCATATTGATGATGTGGTGAGTTTTCTTAGTGAACTCAGGGATGAACTTTCAAAGAAAATTCACCTTTTTAAAGAAAGAGTGAACCATAGTTTTACTGGTAGGTAGAGTAAATTTTTAGATAGACTTAACTCTTTCTGAGTCAATTTTAATACCTTATTGAGACACAATGTGTCCAAGAAGTTTCCCTTTTGTCACCCCAAAGATAGATTTTTTGGGATTTAGAGAAATACCATTCTGACGATAGTGTTCCAGTATTCTTTGTAAATGATGGACATAGTCAGAATGATGCTTTGAAAATACTATCAAATCATCCAGGTATACTATAATGAACTTACCCATTTCATCCTTGAAAGTGAGGTCCATCACTCTTTGAAATGTGGCACTTGCATTTATTAGACTGAAAGGCATTTTTTGATAGGTGAAGGTGCCCTATGGTGTGGTAAAGGTAGTCTTATGCTGATCTATTTTTCCAACTTCAACCTAATTGTACCTTGAGAAACCATCTAGCATTGATAACATCTATAAACCTGTTACCATCTACAGAACTTGATCCATGATAGGGAGAGGGTATTTATCTTTTAAAGATAACTAATTGAAGTTCCTAAAATCCACACAAATTCAAATTTCACCATTCTTTCTGACAGGCACTATGTTGGCAATCCATGTAGAGTGATGGATTGGGAAAATTATCTAGACATCAATCATTTTTTGTATCTCATAGAAAATGGTACTTGAGATTTTTGAAGTATATTGCCTGGACTTTTGCTTATAAGGCACTGAGTTAGCCTTAAAAGAAATGTCATGGCAAATTTCATCAGGCCTGAGTGATTTCAAGTCATCATAGGAATATGCTAAGACATCTATATATTGGTGGAGTAGATTAGCAAGCTTGAATCTCTCCTCGGGAGTGCAATATTTCCCAATGTTCACCATCTTAGGATCTCTCTTGGTTCCCAGGTTCACTTGATCAAAATCCTAAGAGGAGTTTGAATTTATTCGTTGTTGTTTAATAAATATATAATGGTTATCAAACAATATCTCTAAGGAAACTAGGCCTTTAGGAATCTTATTCCCCTTAAGTTACAAGAAATCCTCACCTATATCTATGTTTGATTCAAAAGAAGCCTCACATTCTTGAAGTTTACTACCTTAAAAATGTAGTTGTTTGAAGCTGTCCTTTTGCTCCAAAAAGTCAATAATTTGATCATCATTGTTGAATACTTACCAATGGCCAGCATTATCAGGTACACTTGGCTAAAAGACTAGTTCAATAGTGTACTTGTCTCCGTTAAAATCTAGGTGTGGAACTAAGAGAGTAGAAGAAATAGCCAATGCATCCACCCAATCATTGAATTCTCTTAAAATGATAGAGATGTTGAAAGCATCAAAATTTTCAATTTGGTCCCAGATAAGATTGTGATAGTGGTGCAATCTTTCATTCTTAGTTTGATAGAGGTTTCTTACCTAGCAAACCACCAATTTGGCACCCCCTTTAGCATGGAGTAGTTTAATTCCCTTTTCTCTAGCAGCTTGTAATCTAAGTAATAGGGATTCATACTCAACTGTGTTGTTGGTGTTGTTAAACTGCAACTTGTAGGATAAATGAACAATATCTCCTTGAGGAGATACCAACACAACTCCAGCTCCTAAACTGGTAAAAGAGTAGTTGCCATCAAATTCTAAGATCCATACCTCACTAGACACCACTTTTTATTTGAAGACTTCTTCATTTGGGGGAAGAGGTTCTCCCATACATTCATTTTGCTTTATCGATTCTCTCACTGTGTCAACTAAAAACACTTCCAAGTTGTCACCTGTAGGAGTTTTGTCAGATGCCTCATGGACTTAATCTGTAGATAGGAAGTAGTTGCCCATGTCAAAAGACTCAAATAAAATTTGAGCTTCTAGTGCTAATGATCAGGTGACTACATATCTTGCCTCTTTTTCAAGAAGCAATTTCTTCATAACCCATTGAATTGAGATCCTCACCTCTGACAATTCCATGCTTAGCTCACCTCCAACATCCTTGCAAAAATTTTGCCGAAGCAGGATGTTGTAAGAGGCTAGAACATTGGCTACTAGAACTGTCATTTTCATCCTCTTTTTTGGAAAGGATGTGAACATAAATTGGGCATCTTTTATTTGACCAAGGAGTGGGACTTGCTTGTTTTCCATAAAAAAACACCTCCCAAAAGTTTTGGTCAAAGTTAGACCAAGGGAATCTACCACCTTGGCATGCATAACATTATCAAAAGATCCAGAGTTTATTATGCAATTACTCAATTTGTAACCAATTATAAGCAGGGAAACATAAAAAGGTTCTATTTTCCCAGGAGCAATAGGAGTCATGACAAGATTATTCTGGGTGGATTTATCATTGGGGGGATCATGAGCAACCTTTGAAGAATCTTTTTCTATGGGGATAGCTTTATTTTTCACATATTCTACCAATCTATCAAATTGTTCAAGATTGGCTCTCAAATACTCAATCTCTATCATTTAAATCTTAGTCTTTCTGGTGTGATCAATTATATCAAATAATTGAAAATAATTTGAGATAGAGGAAGAGGGTCCATCATTTGGGTCTTTAGTGGGTGTGGCAGTGGTCTGAGCAACAGAGATGAAAGATATGGGGTGGTTGGGGGTACTTACTTTTTTGTGAGTTACCTAATCTTTTGATTGAGGAGGCAATGGAGTCCCTCGTTTAGCAATGGAGACCACCGGCTGAGGTTCTTCTTCTACCTTCCCTTTGTCAGTTTGTGGAGTTGACTAGTTTTTAGATTTGGTAAAAATTACATAAGATCCATCCAACCCTTCTCCTTTACTTCTATCTTCATCCTTGTAATCCAAGAAACCAATATTGGAGTCGTCAGCTAATTCTTATTCTTGCTCTTTGAAGAGATTAGAATCATCTTGTTGGTCCAACTCAGGTTGGAATGAAAAGTCAAATTCAACCTCTAGGTAATCGACCACTGAATTGGCAGGTGTCACCTCAATGGCAAGTTTCCCTTGAGGGGGAGGCAGGAAATTTGGTTACCCTTGGTTCCAAGTAGCATTACCTTGATATTATTGATTCTAGAATGTTCTTCTTGGCATATCTCGATAGGTGGGAATAGACATACCTTGGGCCATTTGTCTCTTCTAAGCTATTAGTTCATTTGTCAATTTTTTCACCATAGGATCTATAGTGCCTGTAGAAGAGCTTTAAGTAGATGAAGACAATCTATTTTTACTAGAGTCTTTTTTAATCTTACCTACCAGGATAAGATCATCCTCAATCTTGGTAGCCAAAATTTACGCCAATGTGAGATCCATAGGGCTAGCTCACCTCAACATGAAACTTACTTCAGGAAGTTGTGACTTGATAAAAAAGCACTTAAGATTCTCTGGCGTGGGCTAAGTGATGGTTGGAATCCAGTTCCTTAACTTATTGAATTTGGCTATGAAATCCCTCATGGCTTCCTAGGATTCCTTTTTCATCTATGTCAGTTGTGCTAACAAGGTGTGTGCATCTTTAGCATGTTTAAATCTAGCTTCAAATTTGGTCTTTAGGATATTCCAGTCAATTATAGTTTGAGCTTGAAGGTGGTAAAACCAATCTGTAGTAGCACCTTGCAAAGTTTCTACAAAAAGTCTCACTGCTACGTCTTTAAATTCCACACTAATTATGATGCATTCTACAGAGAAGGTAGAAATATGCTCATCAAGATGAACCTTCTCATCACCAAAAAACTTGGGAAATTTTTTCTTGGAACTACGAGGTAGTTCATGCAAGGGTGGGGTCAAATTAAGAGGACCAAAAGAATTGCCCATGGACCTTGAGCCATTATGATAGGATGATTAAATGGTGGGATAATAAATCTTGGTGTGGTCAATAAAGACAAAGCCTTACCAGTATTGATGTTAGAAGCTTCACCAGGTATGGGAGATTTGGTGTTGGTAGGAGGGAAGCTCCTAGTTCGTTGAAGATGAGATGATGAAAGACAAATCTTAAAATTAGTTTGTTACACCAGCTCAAATATAGGATCAACAATACCCTAAGCTCTTTGGCCTCGTATGTATGGTGGATCTGCCAGAGTGTCAAATGAAAAAAGGACCAAAACTACTTCAAGTTGAAGCTTGAGGTTTCAAAATGCATATTCATATCCCCAGTGGAGTCACCAAAAAGTTGTTGGGTGAATATTTTGTTGTCAACTAACTGATGACAAAATGGGTATATCAACCATAGCACAAAGAGATTTACACCAAAAAAAGTGTAGGTTTACCACATCTTAACAAGATAAATCTTTCCTCTCACCAAGGGGAGGTTCCCTATGAATATTGATATGATATATATATATATATATATATATAAGTAAAAAATAATACTCAAGGTAGTATAACACCATCTATCTCTCTTTTTTTAGAGATGATGTCCAAGGAACAAGAGAGAGAAATCCTAGTTAATGGCTAAGAATATTCGTCTTCTTTTAGGAATGGTATCTAGCATAGAGTAAAAAGTCTCTTGAAGGTAGTAACAAAGTCCACAACGAAACCCACGTAAGCACAAAGTCTTATGTTGTCTCCTTCACTGATTCAGAATACACATAATCATAGAGTGAAACAAAGCACAAAGTCTTTACCTAAAATTACAATGGATAAAAGGATCACCAAGATAAAAGTAGCTCAAAGTCTCTCTTTTATCTTTTAGAAACATATTCAAATAATGTCAACACACACACTTTGCTTATTAAATCAAACAGATAAGATATTATCAGGAGAGATGACATAAGAACTATCTCCTAAATAACACAAATTACTTCAACACAAAGTTTGAAATAAACCTGTTTCTCATTCATTTGATAAAATATGATTTACAAGTTGAGCACAAAGTCTAAAGAAGTTTCTCAATTTCAGCAGAGTTTTTGCTCTCAATTATCTAGAGATACTTTTATAAAAGAGGCTCCCTCTATATATAGGGAGAAACTTTCAAAATTTAAAAAAGATTAAAATATAAAAATATCTTAGTCAAAGATGAGTCATCTTTGATTTTGAGATATTTTTCCAGACTTTTTACATGTAATTACATATTAACAAATCACATTCACTTTTTCATGACAAAAGTGCATGAGAAGAGAGGAAGAAGAGAGAAAGAGGAAATGGTTCAGCTCTTACCTCCAGACTTCTTCAGATGAGCATCATACATGGAAATAGATGCCTAAATTCCTATATTATTTGGTGTAATGGTGTTCTTGAAGATCACTCTGGCCTTGATTGTAGCGTCTTTCAATGTTGTGATTGCCTTGGAATGACTAGTTAACCTGGATCTTAGATTATCCAAAGTTAATTGAGTATCTAAGATGTTATCTACAGAAGTCATTGAAAATGCTTTGTCTTTGAAATCCCTCTAGACCATACCTTTGAATTCTCAAATCATCTCTTCTGCTGAGAGAAATTGATTATCCCTAGAGGTGAGGTCACAAGGCAATTTTTCCAATCTATTCAATAGGCCTGTATCATTTTTATCACTAGCATCCTTGAAAGAATTGAGATCTTCGATCAGCTCTCTGAGTACCTGAATCCTATATATCAATGATTCATTGATCTCAACATAATAATCTTTGTTTGGAATGATGCCAATGGATATCAAGTTGCATTTCTTCAGATCCTTCATCTCTATCCACTTGCCAAGATATTTATCTGTACTATGAAATATCTTGAGAAATAAGAGAGATGAAGTCCTATAAATCTATCCTCACCTTCTTCATCTTGTTTTTATTCTCAGTATCCTTTGTAAGCAAGAAAATTCCCTAAGTGTGCATCTTTTCAATATAATCCTCTAGCACTTTCCCTTTCATATAGGTTTTCTTTGCTTTCTAAATAATAGGGTCATCTATGAAAAAGGCTTCTGGGGTTGTTGCTTCAGGGGCAAGGGTGAATTTCCTGACTACTGCAGTCAATTGCTCTACCTTTGCCTTATAGTAATCTTTCATCTCCTTTTCCTTGTCAAAATTTTGGACCATGATGTCCATTGCAAACTGTAGATCTCTCTTTGCACCCTCGTGAGTAACTTTCTCTAACTCAACACGAGAAATGGAATAGCTACTCATGTCAAAACCCTCAAGGGTTGCATCCTATGAAGGTTTAGCTATCTCTAGAAATATTTTCCCTTTTTCTTCAACCAATTTTGAAAGGATTCTTGGTCTCTTAGGGCCTTGACTTTCACTAGCACTATCTTGCCAAAATCAAAGTCATCTATAGAGATGGCTAGCTTCTTCCTTTTGGGTGTGAACACTGACAACCAAGGTGGGAGAGAAGAAGTACTTACTATAGCAATAGTTCCTACATATGGTGTCACTAGGGTAACATTCACACTGATAGTGGTAACAATAGGTGTAGTAGGAGTAACCGGTGAAACTGTATCAGCTGTTGACTGGTCAATGGCGAATCTTTCTCCTATATTTAAAGGAAGAGAAGAGAGACTAGGAATGGAACCTAAGGAGTGAAGGACATATCTAGAAGTGCCTTGATGATCACCAAACATGAATTTGGAAGGAGAGGTGGCTCCAAAAGAAGGAACACTGATGGGAGAGAGAGGTGAAGGAGATCCTACAAGAGATTGAGGTGGTGAAAAAGAAATGTCTATACGTGGCTATGCCCCTTCCTAGGAAGATAGAGGCTCAGTTCTCCACTACTCTAAAGGCCTGTTATCTTTCTCCATCTGCTAAGCTACCTATTCTTGGGTGCTTTATTCTCCAACCCCCTTTGCTATTAATTCTGGCTCTTCAACAACCTTTGATTTCTTGGACACAAAAATGATTCTAGGCTTGTGAGGCTTAAATGGAGAAGGAACATCACCTTTATTCTTAGTCTTGTTCTCTACCTTCTTCCTTGTTTTCACTTGGAACTTAATGTCTAATCTTATAATGAACTCCTTCAATGTGATCCCTTTGGCTGCTAACCAATCATTGGTGTTAGCCAATATTGGTTTGAATCTCTTCCTTAGAGAAGTCAATCCTTTTTGGGACCACTGAATTGGGGGAAGAGGAGAGTCAGTGACCTTCTCAGCTAGGTATCTGATGTTGATTACAATTTTGTCATCAACCAAACTAGGGGGAATATTTGTAAGCCCTAGATATTCAATTTGATCTAGAGTTAGCCTATTGTAGTCCATCCTTCTGATTTCTTCAACTGTTCTCAAGTCCACCTAGATGTCTTCAATCATAGGCTCATGAAACTGAGTCTTTCTTTTGATCATATCTTTGACACCCCTGTAGTCAAAATTGTCCCTTCTCTTGAATTGCTTCAAGGTAATCAGTTACATTTTCATCTCCATGACCTTTGCTTTGGCTATAGTCAAAATTGAGTATCTACCAATTTCAATTGGGAATCTAAAACCTATCTTTTTCAATTCCATTTGCCTAGTGTGTACGACAACCATTTGTCTACACAGCTCCATTAGGACTAACTTGTCAGAAGAAAATCTAGGGAGCATGTAGGGATAACATTGGAAAAACCCAACCCATAGATAGAAAAAGGAGAAAAATTGTAGAAACATGCAAAAAAAGTCATTGACAACCATCCAAGATTCATCAGATACTCTTTTTTGTTTGAGCTGAGGGTCGAAAAGGCATAAACATACTGCAAAAAAGGTGTCATTTACCCTCCTAAAATGACTGATTGATCCTTATAGTGTTAACTAAAGGTAATATGAATAGACTGGGGTGGTTCTCCTATCTCCTTCAGATATCAAACCTAGAAAGGTTCACATGGAGGCTACAATTTATACCAAGTATGAAGTCATATAGAACTTTGAAGTAGTAGATACCTTGGTCAACTGCTCATGAAGAGTGTTGCTAATCTGCTCACCCTAGAAGATGACTTACTTCCCTTATAGGATTATCTTGATGAAGGGATACATTTATTCATGGAATTATGAAGAAGATGGTAGGCCTCACACTCTGTTAAGAAGAGTAATCAAGTCACCAACTTCTTCTATGAAATCACTCCTCAAAAAATTCTATGGCCATTTAGACAAGTTGGTTCTGGGGGTCTTAAGCCACCTATTATTCATCACCTTCTTCACCCTCTTAGGATCCTTGTCATACTCTCTTTGTGCCTCAACAAAGTCAATTCTTAGTACTTCAGTAGCAGGAGGGCACATGAAGACTTTATCGATAAATTTTGGGTCTAGCTGAATTATCATGTTGCCGCTAGCATTCGACACTAACTTGGTCTCTCTGTTGTAAAATTGGGCACACTAGAGGATGAACTCTATATGATGTGCCACTAGTGGAAAAGAGGCAACTAGATGAATGTTAATTTTGATTATCCTTTTCATTTCTGAGCTCAATTTTGTTGCCTTGGTTTTTGTTGTGAATTTAGCCATATCTATGTGGTTGATCTCTATGTCTCTAATGTCATTGACATTAGAAGTGATTGAGGTGATTGGGAAAACACCTTAGTATTGGTACTTCATGGCCTTTGACTCATTTGGAAAAGCTTCATTCATTAGAACTATTCTTTATTGAGTGGGTGCTGATGAACGAGAATACTCAGTGGGTACTACAATAATAATCATGATCGTGCAATTAGGGAAAACTAGGCAAATTGGGGAATTTGCATGTTGTGTGATCATGACCAAGGAAGGGCACTTGATAGGGCCAGGTTAGAAAATGAGAGAAAAAATGGGGAGGAGGTGAAAAAACAAAAAGGATGAAATTTTCTCTAGAGTTAGAGAAATTGGAAGAAAAAATGCAAGGGCAGCAAAATTTGTTACCCTAGCATGTGGAATGGTTTGCATGCACAGACGATGAATTTTTCCACCGTTGCATGCAAGGGGAAGAAAAAGGGCACGGACAAAAAATTTTTCCACCCATGCATGTTTCATAGGAAAGTGTTAGGGCAGAAAAATTTGCTGCCCTTGCACTTTAGACCTGCATCGGCAACAAATTTTGCCACTGATGCAACTAAGTGTTGTGAACCTGTATCGGTGGCAAATTTTGCCATTGATGTAGGAGGTGGGGAAGGGCAAGGTTAGGGCAGAAATTTTGCTACCCTTAATAAGTAAGATACTAGTAAATTTGTGGTAGAGAAGGGAGGGTGGAAAAAATCACTGCCCTAGCATGGGGAAAATGATGGAAGGCCGACGGCGTAGAAAGAGAGCTCGGCGGGAGGAGAAAAGGAAGGGGGCCGATCGGCCTTAGGGGAAGAAATAAACAAGAAAAACACAAACCCCAATGAAAATAACAATTGATAAGGAAAAGAACAAAATTAAGGGAAGAACATAAAAATAAAGAGCAAAATCAAGACCTACCTAGAAAATAACGCGAGCCATGAGCTTAAATTTGTCAAAATGCACTTTTCTCACTTGATAGATCGTCCAGAGGTAGAAGGTAGGAGGAAGAGAGGAAGGAATGAATCAAAATGGGGTGAAAATAAGATTAAATGGGGCAAAAATCAACCCTAACCACTCAGTGTGCATGGCCATAAATGCCATGCATGAAAATTGAGGCAGTGTACAGCTGGCAAAATTTTCCACCCTTACACTAAAAAATTAAAGGGACATGTAGGGGCGACAAAATTTTCTGCTCCTGCATGTAAGGGAGAAAAAATGCAAGGGTGGCAAAATTTGCTGCTCTTACATGTCTAGATGTAGGGGTGGCAAAATTTTCCACTCTTGCATGCAGAATGGAGAAATATGCATTGGCAATAAATTTTGCCACCCATGCACAAAAATTGAAGAAAAATGCTAACTCTAAAAAAGCCAAATTTTGGTCCCTTAGTCACATCGAGACTGTAATAAACTTCATGTTTTAGGGGAAACATAATGAAATGATGTTATGAGATTTTAATGGTGTCAGTTGAGAAAGTATGAAAATGAGAAAAACCCATCTCAAAAATGGACTTAGAGAGACAAAGGGTGAAATAGACAAGTTTCGCAAGGGGTTGTTCCAAAAATGAGCTAAGCTGATTTTGGAAACAACAATCCCCATAATGAAAAATGTCTTTTTTAGATTTGAATTTATGTGGTTGCACCACCCAAATCTACATGAAGACATAAAGGCTTGGTGGCAAGAACCATTCTCAGGATTTGACATGTTCATCCTAGTTAAGAAACTCAATTACCTAAAAATTAAATTGAAAGTATAAAATAAGAAGGGCTTTGGTAATATTTTTACTCAAAATAAACACATTACATAAGAACTCAAAAATATTAAAATATTCTCCTCTCTTCATGGTATAAATGAACAGACCTATGCTCTCAAGAAGGATCTTCTCAGTACCTATCATAATCTTGAAGCTAAAAAAGAAGATTTCTTGAAATAGAAGTCTAGATGACTTTGGCTAAAGGAGGGGAATAAAAAATTTAAAAAATTACATCAACAAGCATCTAAAAGTAGAAATAAAAATATTATTCTAGAACTTATACAAGATGATGGAAGGAAATGTATGAATCCATATGATATTGATGACTAGATTATTCAATACTTATTGGATTTAATCAAATAAAGTGGTTCCATAGAGAAATATTTGGAGTAACAAATGCTTCACAATATCCTAAGCTTTATCTCTCAAGATTAAAATATTGCACTTCTGAAACCCCCCTTGGTAGAAGATATTAAGGCCACCATGTTCTCAGTGGAAGGAGGTAAGGCCTCTGGCCTAGATGGATTCCCTCTATTTTTTTCCATAAATTTTTATATATCATTCACAATAAGGTGTAAATTATTGTCTTTGAATTTTTAAGAGAAGGGATGATTCTAAACCCATGTACCAACATTTATTTTAACCTTAGAGCTAAATGGGACACTAAAGTAAAAGACTATTAGGACTTCTATAAAGGCTCCCTGGAATGAAAATTCCTTAATTTAGATAACACCACTTATGAAGAATCATAATATCTCCTTGAGATCAATTAAAAAATACAACAAATTCACATACCTCACTTTCTAAAGAAGCATTCTATTCTTTGGTTCACTTAAGATAGTGGGACTTACTCAGTGAAATTGGGATATTTATTAGTACTAGATCTATCATATCAATGGTATATCTAGTAACCTTTATAGATCAAAAACCTTAACCTAAATATCAATATATTATTATATATGGCTACTCATGACAAAATTATCACTATAGATAATCTTATCAAGAGGGGCATAACAATTCCTAATCATTATTTGCACTACTTTACCCATGTAGAGTCAGTCCATTACCTCTTTTTAGAGTTCCCCATTAACCTCTTAGTGAATTATAGGTTTCTTCATCATTTTATAATCTCTTGGGTCTATCTAAGATCCATTTAAGCTCTTATTCAATAATGGAAACCCATGTGGTCTCTTTGGTCTATCTCCTTATTATGAAACCTTACCCTCCTACATTTCTTCTGGGCCATTTGGAAGGCTAGGAATGATTTTATTTTTGAGAATAGGATCTATAATCTTTGGTTCATATTCAATGATTTCTGTTCTTTTAAAGTGGATAATTGGAAAAAAAATTATCCCTAATCATAAATTCATATGCTCCCCATGTGGATCTTCAATTTTTATTCATGGAATTTGTCTCAAACTATGGTAATGCCAACATCAATGGTAGTTCATCACGCCACCAAATGGTCAAATATCCCTTTTAGCTGGCTCAGTATTAACTTTAACTCTACCCTAAAAGGCAACCTAGGACTAACTATGGGGGTGATTCAAAATTATGATGGTATGGTAATTTATGCTTGTGTAGGTCCCTTGGGTCAAAAAACCAATCATATAGCTATGGTTATGGCTACCTTTTAGATAATTAAACTTGCTTACCACTCTACATCATTGACATCATCATCAAAGGTGAATCTCTCAATATTATCAATGCCCTTGATGATAAGTCACCACATCCCATACCATTAAACCTATAATTGATGACACTCATAACCTTTAAACTTCTTTCAATCATTTATTCATAATCCATGTTTTTAGGGAGGGGATATTTATGGCATAATATCTTGATAATTTTTGTGTTTACACTAATAAGTTGGTCAAGTGGGATAGTCCTAATCATATCCCATCCCAAATCATTATCACCCTCAATCATGATTGCATCCAGTCATGACCTTGAGTTGGCTTGGTCTACCCTGAATGATGCATTAATGAATAGCATGTAAATTATGTTGGTTAATGATTTCCATAGCAATTTCACATTAAACACCATTGGGAACATCAATTTGATCTAATTCTATATAAGTTTAAACACAAAAGATAAGTTTAAAAGTTATTTTCATTGAAACCAACTATGAATGGGAAGAGAAAGAGATCGAATGGAAAAAATTTCATGTTTAGAAAAATATGAAAGTTTGGAAGAAAATACACAAAGGGGTTTGGATTATTTTATGTAATGAATTATTATCCATGATGAAAACCTATTGAAGGATTTATTATTGCATAAAACAAATGAATTATCTGAATGAGGGGTCTACACATAAAGGTCTCAGAGGAAAATATTTGGGAAGTTATGGTATGCCATGCAATAGAACAAAAGCTTTCAAAGATAGTATCTAGAGGTTGGAGCTCATGAAAAAGTTTTTAAAAACTGATGAGGATATGAAGATTGATAAAAAAAAGTATTACCTAGACTTAACCTCCCAAAGTTATGGCTAGATATCTACCTAAAAGTGATGAAATATCTCACTTTGGAAGGTAAGTTCATAGTTATATTCTCACACCACTTCATTATTCTCAATCATTTTAAAGGATATAAAATTAATTAGCCTTTTTACTTGTTAAAATCATTAGAGTACTACCTTGGAATACCAAGTGAGTAATAGGAATGACATTATACACCATGGTTTTATTTGTTAGTTAAAAAAGGAAAGTCATTATCAAACAAAACACTTCTTTTTTCTCAAGAACTCCATGTGAAATACACTCTTTATAAAACCCCTAATCCTTCAAATAATTCAAATTCTTCCCCCATCTCATGATCTTTCACTCTTCCACTAGCCTTTTTCATATTCCCGTCAACCATATTCTTTCCCCCTCTTTGTCCTTAGGTAAATAAGTTAAAATTTATCTACTCCCAACAAGGAGGTAAAACCCCCTAAAGTCACCCTTACTATATCCTTGGAATCCCTATTGGGTTATCATAGTAGAGAATTGGTGGTTTTTTTAGATAATCTAGAATAAGTTATAATGGCCATGTAAGACCTCATTGTGAACTAGAATAGGCTAAAAAACTATGGTGAAGCTCAAAAATGACTTAGCTATAGTTTTGAAGATGGAAGACACTCTACTTGAAAATAAAATGGAACCCATGGAAAATTTTTAATAATCCATTGGACAAGACAAGACCATTCTAACCTCAAATGAATGCCCTTAGAAGTTGACAAGGGGTAGATTTAAAAATACTCTTTTGAAGGAATCTAGCCTAGAGATTAAGGAAGAGCAAGATATTAGTTATGAGAATACAAGATCTAAGGATATTTAAATTTATATTGGTTAATTAGTTTATGGCCTTTAGTTTTTAGTATGTTATTCCTATTTTTTTATTTTTTGCTTATAGGTTTACTAGTTATTTTATACTCAAATAAAGGCCATCTCTTCTGAACTGTTTCTATTCTTTAGCTATATTTTACTTATCCTTATTTTTTTTTAAATAAAAGTTTTAGGATCCCTATAAAACATAATTATTCACCCCTATCTAATAAAAAAATATAGTTTTTCACATACCCAATAGAAATCATTTTGAGTCTAGATGTTACTTACAATAAATCAAATGTCACGATCAAATTTATCAAGGAGGTATAAGTTGTTGATATTCATAGGAAATAAATTCTTAGAAAGGGGGTTAGTATCAATGTTTTCCTTTAGATACCTATAAATGAGGCTTTTTACATTGGTAGAGTATGTTAATATCCATAATTTATTTATTTTTTGAAAATTTTGGGATGGATATGTTATTCCTTTATTGAATAGATTTTTTTATATAATTTATCAAAGATCATTATATTATTTTATATAATCCAAAAAATAGAGAGGGATCTTGTGGTTTAAAATGGGTTATATTTAATTCTAAGATTGTGGTAGAGTTGATGGGTATGAATAAAGGGAAGACAAATGCTATAGATAACAAACCCTATGTTTTTGAGAAGGGGGATTGTGGGATTTGAGTAGATAAAATGTTTTAAAATGGAAATAATTATGTTTTGTTTTATATTTAAAAATGTGGAATAGAGAATGATATAGATGATGAAATTTGGACTCCTACAATTTTATTTTATTTTGGTCTGATGGGTGAGAAGTATTTAGTGTAAATAATACATATGTGAAAATTAATATTGAGGTTGAAATGTAAACTACCTTGTATGGTGTAAAAATATCTATGGGTTTAAACTTGCATGGTGGAGTTTGGTTTCTTTATCTATAATTGTATTTCTATTTTTGGTCTCTATGAGCATGTATTGTGGGGTAAATATTCAAGTTTAGTATTTACTATTTATTATTTTAGGCACTAGATTGATTCATTTTATATTATGTTTTAATTGAATTATATATATATATATATATGAACATATAATATGGTATATTTACTATCTTTATTATACTAATGACAAGATAGCATGTAATTATGACCATATAAGAGGTTTGTATTATTTTATCCATGTGGACTAATAGATATATCCATTGACTTGTAAATTTATAATATTTCATATTTTAAATTTGTAATTTTTTTCATCCATCAACCTTATTTTTTATTGATAAAAAAAATATACAATTTTACTTTTAAATTATATACTGGTTAGATCGGTGCATCATAAATATGACATTATAGGGGACCTATCACCTAACTCAAAACCTAGAAATGTGTTATCAGACTTGAAATAAAATTCACCATTAAATTTTTATCTAATATAAGATTATTTCTAGGAGCATTGGAAACACGTTTGATATATGTCAGGAGTGTCATTATTGTTTATGGGAGATGATAGAAAATCAAAAAGCAATTTTTGGGGGTTGATTACATAGTTTCAGCCTTTAAATAAAATTTTGTGACTTATGTGTACTTAAATTATCTAATTATTTTATTCCATAGAGTGTTAAGTAAAATAAAGTGAGTTTATTGGCATGAATTCAATGGGGTTCTCCTTATTTACCAATCCTTGAGGTGGTAAAAATAATGTCTAAAAATAGTAATTTCAATCAAGAAAACAACTTAAAAATAGAAAAATAATGACATAGCTAATCATAGCCTTATGTATAAAAATGATACAAAATAGAATTATAGCACAAATCATTAAAATTATATTATTTTTATCTTATTTCTCAAATATATTCTAACACTTATCTATTTTTAAGTGACATTTGAATTTAAATTAAATAATATTAACATTCATGTTGAATTGTAATGACTAGGACCTAATAAGGTAAACATAATTGGTAACTAAATTAGAAAAAGTATAAGACAAAAGGTAAAATAATGATAAGATAGTAGATGAAAAATTAAGGCCATTCAATAAGTTGGGAGTTACCATAAAGGCCCATATTTCCTAAGTTGGATGAAATTTACTATACATAAACAAGTGTTTTAAATTAATATAGAATAATAGAAAATAAAAGAAATCAAACCATTTTAGGTTTATAAATTTCTTACTACTTTGATATGTGTATGAACATGGAATTTAAAGTATAAAAATAATGTAACTACTATCTAGATCTCTTAAGCAATATACCATCCTCTCTAGAACATGAAAAATAACTTGTATATTCTACACACATAGGTAAGTTCTAAATAATTATAACTCATAAAAAATTAAATATTAATTTCAAATACATCCTTTATAAATAATATTATAATTAAAAAAATATTATTAAAGGTGATACAAATATAATGTTTTTTTGAAATTATTCCCAAAATAACACCATAAAGACACATTTCAATCTATTTAATAAAAATGTGGATTACACATTGAAAAGCACCAGAAGTATAATTTCATATTGAGATAAAATTATCCGTTCCTCCAAATTATAACTACCTATAACCCTATTAGTCTTGAGATAAAGTATAAATACACTTATAAGGTCATAAGTCATAATTAAAGTACTTAATCATACTAGGATTGCACCAACATCTAGAATTTCACACCAGTATTTCACACACACCATCATAGTAGTGGATATATTCATGGAGTTTAATACCTATTAATAGTATTGGTATGTAGTAAATATAGAACAAAAGGGTTGTTGAGTTCAATAATAAATTCAAATTCTAATCCCTTTTTACACCATGATTGCATTTACCCTATTGATATATTTAGATAGGTTTTTAAGTGAATGAGAAGATACATAATGGTTTTCATAAAATATATTATGATCCCACATAATGAAAAAATCATAAATTCAAAGGTGAAAATGGCATATAAAAATTATATATCTACTACCTACTAGATAGGCCCAATCCCTAAAGACAAAAAAAACACTTTCTTATCTGATTCCACCACTCCTATCTAGAGACCAAATAAATCCTTATCCCTGATTCAAAATGTCATCACATATTCACACAACTATTTTTATATACATTCACATGTGTTTTATTTCCATCTAAAGTTTTGTTTCCTTTATACTTTCCTTATTTAAAATTCTTCCAAATTTGGTAATTTCTAAATTAGTTTATATCATTTTTTTCATATCTTGATAATTTTTATTTTATGCATTATTTTATGCTATCTAATAAATTAATTCACTTATTTAAAAAAAAATTATAAACACTTGGAATTAAATTTAATAACCCTATGAGGCATGGGCCTCCACTTCTAATAAAAATTCAAGTTTTTAAATATGATAATACACATGCTTCTTTGGATTTTATAACATAAATATGATATATCATCAAAAGGCATGGATTTTGATATAATGAGTATGATATACTATACCATTTTGATAAGTGGGATCAATTTTTAAAAATCATATCTCAAAATAAATATATTAGATACAATGTTGAGTTATGAAAAGTATAGAATCCTAATCTGAAGAACTATGGCATTTAGAAACATGTAAATCATATATATATTACCGCTATTTATCCAAGGAATAAATCATATGGTAACATAAAAACATGGGAAATCTAAAATTACACTAGTGAGATATTAGTCTTAAAAATATACCAATGATGATCATAAGTAAAGTAGAAGGGATTTTCCCCAATGCATTTGCTAGGAATAATAAGGATCATGGTTACACAACAAATAAATAGATATAGTGAATTAATGATATGGATCATGGTAAAAAAATAAAAACATAAACATCATGATAATAAGGAACACATGAAACTAATAAGTAAATATGATACAATGAGCATAAAAACACATCTGACATGTGGTAAGACATAAAGTGAATACTTTAGGTACTAGTACATATGTTATCATAGACATGAATATAAAATCACATTAGGTACTTGAATCACATCAAGAATATGAATCAACATCGGGTAGTAAAATTAAATCATGCATATTGATAAATTAAGTCACATAAAAAAATGGAAATGAAATTAGGAAATGAAGTCGCATTAGGTATGTACCAAACCTATCAAGAATATGGGCAAGGTAAATAACAAAGCACACAAATGAGTATATAAAGTACAAAAATAGATTAGGTACATAACCATGGTATATGAAATTTTTTATTAACATAAGCATTTAACATATAGTAGATAAAAATAAAGGAAAAATAAGCATTCAAAGGATAAAGGAATATTATCACAATGCCCTTAGAGTTTCCAATGAGTGAATAAGGAAACACCCCCTAATCACTATGAAGGTATAATAATTAACCTACAACCAATTGGAAAATATATATTTTATTTTCTAAACACATTAATACCACATATTAAATAAATAAACATATTTTTATCATCTAAGTACTTATGGTCACATGAATATTAAATGTGTGTTATCTAACAAAATCATAAGGTATGCTTATTTAACTAAAATTTAAAAAATAATGAATATATGACAATGGAAATATACCATAACATTTATATTCATAAAATAACATGATATACATAAAATAATATATCATTTTAAATAAATTTAAATAAACATACACAACATTTTAAACATAACAACAAACAATGCAATTAAGGTATAAATTGGGAAGCCATAACTTATGAGATTAAAAAGACTTAGAAAGTGAAACAAAGTAAAAATATGTAAGTGGTTAAATAAAATAGATAAAAATTAATATTCATAAGTGAAAAAATCATCATAAGAGTCATACAAATTAATATCTATATATGATCTAATAATATTTGTAGGAACATTTGAATAATGCCAGACAATTCCAAGGAATGAATTCAACACTTCTTCTAAAATGTTTAAAAATAAAAATATAACTTTTGTATTGCATGAATATATTCATTTCTTTCATATTTAAATATTCATATATTTTTTTACATCTCATGTGTACCTAAAATATCCAATTCAATTATGCCCTAAAGTGTTAATAAAAAAAAAGTGGATTTAAGGAAATGAGTTTGATGGGATGCCATTTATTTATTAGACCCTATATGAGAAGCTAATATGTATAAAAAAACTAAATTTCATAAATTAAATAACTTTATAATGATGAGATAGAGGATACAAAAGTGTGGGGGATTTATGAATAAATAAGTTGAAAATAATGTCCACAATGTACAGTTCAAACAAAATTATCTAACATGAAACATAATGTTAAATAAACCTAAATTAATAATAAATAAATTATTCATGGCCATTTTTATATGTCTAAATTTTACTCCACTATGATATGCATGATTAAGCATAGAAAAATTAGTGTGAGTGTGCAATTTAAAGTATAAAAATGATGTAGCTAATCATGTGGATCTCCTAGGTGATAAAAGCAATAGGTATTGGAACTTGAAAAAGAACATTATTTTTCATGCACATATTGGGGAGTGAAAAATAATGGAATTCTAAAATAATATACATCCTTATGCCTTGACATAAAATTACTAAAGGAGATATAAATATGGATTGGAGTTAAAATTCTTATCAAGCATGAAACTACAACTTATGTTTTTTCATTTTTCTAATCACTAAAATTTAAATTTAGGAGAGTATCAAGCATGTTCCTCTATTTTTTATAAAAATATGAACTATTAAATATGAGTGAAAAATAATGGAATTCTAAAATAATATAAATCCTTATGCCCTGACATCATACTACTAAAAGAGATATAAATATGGAGTGGAGTTAAAATTCTTATCAAGCATGAAAGTACAACTTTTGTTTTTCATTTTTTTTATCACTAAAATTTAAATTTATGAGATTATCAAGCATGTGACTCTATTTTTTATAAAAATATGAACTACTAAATACATCTTTATGCCCTTTAGGTAAAATATGATTAATCCATCATACCATCAAAGAATCACTTTTTTTTAATTAGGTTACAAGACATGTTTTATAGTCTCCTATAATATTTACATAACCAAAAGATTTTCAATAAAGAAGAAAACAAAACATACATAAATCAAGATCCCTACAGTATACAAATGGCAAGGTGGGATTCAATAAAAAATATAATAAACCATTGCAAGTTATCTACCAAACATTATAAATAAGATTAAAAAGAAAAAAACCAAGTGTGAAGATAATAATAAGCTAGAGGATTAAGGATAAGACTCCTCCAAGTATGAGTATTCAACCAATCCTATGGATTCCATCTTCTTACTTTCATCTTTTTAGATATGGCCCTATTGTCACTTGGATTTGTACCCTTGAGGAGATGTCTCACCTCTTATCATCTAAGTGTCACAATGGAAACATCTCACTTTTCTATAGATAATCAATTGGTGATATGTTTCCATTATTCCACTTGGATGAGGAGAGACGAGACATCTCCTCAAGGGGTGAAAATCAAAGTGACAACCATTTTTGGCATGCCCTGTGGGAATCTAAGTCTGAGAAGATTATCTAAGATTGGTGATGATCTTGGCATATCTGTAGTTTTAAGAACATCTATATTTAGTACATGGATAATCCACTAAGTTTTCATATATTTTATTTCTAATTAGTCCTTATTTTCCATGCCAAAGGTGACCATTAGGTTTGATGCTAAAGGTATACCTTTTGAGTTTGTGTAATTGCCTTGTTATTCTATCAAAAGTTTTACATTTGTGAATACTCATCCTTATTCAAGGGATTTAGTTTTTAAAAAATTCTAAATTTATACTTAGTTCAACCCCTAATACTCATAAGTTACTTTTCAATATGGCTAGAAACCTTCTTTTTGTAGCCTTTGCCAGATCATCTCCTTTAACCCTTGCCCAATATGACAAAATTCTTGGAGCAACCCTTAAAACTGTTCCATGTTTTAGTGGATAAGGTCCTATTAAACACATTATAAACATGAATTTTTTTTGAAATATCTATAATATCACCCAAGATAATGTAGCCATCAAGATATTAACATTATCTTTCAATAAGAAGAATTTATATTAGTATGGAACTCTACCTCATACTTCCATCACTTCATGGGATGAACTAGGAAATTTATTGTCTAAGAGGCTTGAAGAGAAGAGTGATTACTTGTCACAAGCTAAGCAATTGACTACTATCAAGAGGGCTGCTCAAGAGTGTATACAAGATTTTAACTCTAAATTTCAAAATACATGGGATAAGATCCCAACCCTTATGAGACCCACTTCAAATTATTCCTTCTTATATTAACTAAAATCATTGAATAGTGATTTAGACATGATTATCTAATCTATGGGAAGGAATACACTACCAAGTGCCAATGAGATAGTTATTAATGCTAAGAATTGTCTTATTTAAGTGATTATAAAGATCCATTCAAGATGAACAATCCCTTTATAAATTTTATGGATCAAATGAAAAATTTACACGCGAATATTTCATTATGGGAATCATTGACATTATCAAGACAAAAGTATATTCTCCAAAAGGAATTGCTTGGACTAGGTAAATTAGTTAATCAACAAGGACTAAAGATATTATTTTGGTGAATGAAACTCAGCCCATTGATGGACAAGTAAATAAAATTGAGAAGAATCCTCATTTTTATCTATCCTTTATCATTGGTTATTTTTTAGTTCATAATTGTATTATAAATATTGGGGCTAGTAATTCATTTATGCCTAAGTCAATAGCATGTAAACTAGGCCTCAAGTATGAACTAATAGCTAAAGGAGTTCTAAAATTAGATGCATCACCATCAAAGACCTTAGGAGTGGTCAAGGATTTGAATTTTATTTTAAATTTTTGTCCTAATTTATCCATCCCTCATGATGTGGTTGTTATATATTTATCCCCATACTTTTCTCTTTGTTTATCAAGAGAGCTTACAACCAAGATATGTCAATACTTGGTAGTAAATTGGTCATATATGGTTTTTAGAATAAAGTATGGTACCAAGGTAAAGATTGAATCATAACCTATTCATCAAAATCATTTATATCCCTACATGACTAAGGTTGAAAATGTCAATTATGTTATTCTTGATGAGTAATAACTTCACATGGATCAATGTCCAACTTCTTCTCTTGAAGGACTTGTTGATATACATCTAGATGAATGGAGAGATTAAAACTATGAACATGATCCATATAGATTCATATAATAATATGGTCTTCTATTATATTCTCTTAATTAATAAGGCTCTTTCATACCAAATTTTATGAGGCCAAATGAGACTATGGATGGTCTATGGCATCTCTATTTTGATGGATCAAAAAACAAGGTTGGATGAGGTGGTAGATCAATTTTACTCTCCCCATCCAAGGAAAGGTATTAATCTACTTTAATATTTAAATTTATTTGCACTTTTAATGTAGTATAATATGAGGCCCTCATCCATGGCCTTGAGTGGGCTAGGAAAAGAGGTGTGAAAGAGTTACAAGTTTATGGTGATAGTGAGTTAATTGTGAATCAAGTGAGAGGTCAAAATATGACTAAGAGATCTTTTCTTAAGTCTTATAATCATAGAGTGTGGGATATTTTAGAATATTTCCAAGATTTAAAATTAAATATATACCAAGTGAAGATAATAAACATGATGATAGGTTGGCAACCATTGGAACTCAGTTTGATGTTCCAAAGGGGATAAGAGATGACAAGAACCAACCTCATATTAAAGTTATTATAAGGCCTTATATACCTGATAATGTCACTAATTTGAAAGTATTTGATAGTGACCATAATATATCTCTATTTCTACAAGAGGAGGTTGAATTTTAATCAAAACACTAATCCAAACTGCAATAATAATATGGAGGGCAAATTTTACAATTGAAGATAAACAAGCTCCCTAAGGGCTTAGTCACACTTGAGAGTATTTTAAATGATGATGATCAGTTGAAGAATGAAAAGGTAAGCATGAATACTAAATAAGAATATGAGAGAGTAAAAATATTCAAAGATAAGTTTATTACTCTTGGGAATGTGTGTACAATAGAATAAATGTATGCTTTCATTAAATTATGCAAAAAAAATTCTAATATATTTCCATGGGAATATAGTGATTTAAAAGGCTTTGACCCAAATTTAGCTCAACATACCATAGAGTTAAATGAGAATGATAAGTTTATCAATCAAAGAAAAAGTCTAATCAATCCTAAGATTAAGCCTCCCTTGAGGAAGGAGCTTACAAATTTGATTGCGTCTAAGATCATTTTTCTTATTAAGCATTCATCTTGGTTGGAAAACTTAGTCCTGGTAAGAAAGAAGAATGGGGAAATCAGGTTATGTGTTGACTTCAAAGATTTTAATAGAGTTTCCTTGAAAGACCATTATCCCATTCCTTCCATGGAGTAAGTTTTACAAGTTTTGACAAGTAATGAAAGGTTCTCACTCCTTGATGGATATTCATGATATAATTAAATTTAGGTAAAGTAAGGAGATTAATAAAAGATAGATTTTACCACTAAATGGGGCACATATGATTATATTAAAATGCCTTTTAGTTTGTCTAATTCTTGGACTTCACCTAAACACAAGAAATGTTTGCAAAGATTAATTTAAAAAATCAATTTCATAAGAAGTTTTATTCCTAATTTTTCTAACTTAGTTAATCCTCTAACCTCTATGCTAAGGAAATATGAAGTGTTCACTTGGATAATGAAAAGGAAAGAGAGTTTTGAAGAGATCAAGCAAGCTATTGGTAAAGATCAAACTCTTACAAGTCCTAGTTTCTCAAAGTATTTCAACTTGTATACTTTTGGAAATGAAGAAGTAATCTCTACCATGCTCACTCAATAAAATGAATAAAACTTGGAATAACATATTGTCTTCTTTAGTCAAGGATTTGAAGGCTATGAGGTGAGGTAAACTTATGTAAAGAATCAAGTACATTAAATTTTTATAAGTCTAAATAAGTTTAGGCACATGTTATCTAAAAACAAGATTCATATATTGGTACCTAATCCTAATCTCAAAGAGTTCTTTTTGAGTAGATATTTGAATGAAAAAAGAGATGGTTGGATTATAAAAGTAATGGAGTATGATGTATAAATCAAGACAACAAAGATAGTGAAAGGGAAGGGATTATTTAAACACCTTACTTCAGATTTTAAGGAAGAAAAGGAATCTATTTTATCCCTTCAAGATGATCCTATGATAGCTACATCATCACCAATGAGGAGTTGGACATAAGAAATGATCAATTTTATTCAAACTAGTGAGTATCCACAAGGCCTAGATAGATCCAAAAGAATATACTTTAGATTAGAATATATTCCTTATATACTTATTAATGGGGTATATTTTAGTAAAGATTTATCAAGTGTAATATTGAGATGTGTTGAATCAGATCAAGTTGAGAATATATTGTTTGAGTTTCATGATGGACCATTAAGTGGCCACTTTTCTCCAAAGACCACATCTACCAAGATTATGAGAGCTAGTTATTTTTTGCCTAGTTTATTTAAATATAATCATACTTGGGTAAGTAAATTTCATAAATGTTCTCTATTTTATGGAAAGTAAAATATTGTAGTCTTTCATGTTCATCCAATACAAGTTGACCAACCTTTTATGTAATGGGGTCTAGATTTCATACACTTAATCAACCCACCTTCTAGTATTGGTCAAAAATGGGTGTTAGCTATGAAAAATTACTTTACAAGATGGATGGAGGATATATCTCTCAAAAAATCAAATGAAAGTTTAGTTTTATAATTCTATGAAGGCATAATGACATGATTTGGGGTTCCTTCAAAAATAATTTCAAACAATGCATTAGGTTTCCTTGGAATGAAGACAAGTGAGTGGGATTTGGAACATGGTTTTATCTTAATAATTCATCTATTATCCATAAGGGAATGGAATATTTGTGTCCACTAATATGAAACTAATTAGGATTATGAAGATAACAATGGAGGATAATCATAGAACTTGGCATTTTAAATTGAAGATAAATCTTTGGGTTGATAAAATCAGCACCTAAAGAGCCATAAAAAATCACCATATATACTTATTTATATAAGAGAATATAGATTGCCTATTTCACTTGAATGAATATCTTTAGATCTCACTTACTAGTTAGAGTTCATGGAAAATGAAATCATGGAGGTCAAATTATGTGAGTTGATAGAGCTTGAAGAAATAAGGGATCAAACTATGCACACTATGGGAGCTCACCAAGATTAAACAAAGAAATATTTTGAAAAGAAATCCATGCCAACAATCTTCTAAGAGGGAGACATTATTCTAAATTATGATGAAGATAGGGCTAAGCTTATAAAACACACAAAGTTTAATGATTTTTGGAGTAGACCTTATGTTATCACTCAATACAAGTAACATAATTCTTTCTAACTCTCAAAGTTGGATGGAGAGGAGATTTATATCCCAGTCAATGGGACTATCTTAAACATTAATACTAAGTTTCTCCTCTCTATTTATACATAGATGCTATTTTTCTTATTTTCCCTATGTGCTTAAGCAAGTGTGTGATTTTTATTGGTGTCTTGCTTTTTTTATTCTATTTGATGTAGTGTGCTTATTTTGTGTGTTTTAGGTAATTCCTTATTAGTTGTCTTCAATAATTAATTGACTCTCTTGGCCCATAGATAGGATAAGGCTACTGATATTTAGTATAGCAGGCATAATACCCCTATGAGTCACCATTTTGTTGACCAAATTTGATTCCAAGGTCAATAGACCCCTTATAGGTAAAACTCAAATTTTAGAAGTTTTAGGGGTCTAATATTTTGTCATGGGGTATGTTATATTCCATTTGATGTAATTTGATTCCTTTTTAGCCTTAGTATTTAGGAGTCATAAATTCAAGTGGCGTAGTTTTTAAGGTCTCCAAGTGTCTTAGTTTCCTTTCAAATGTCCAAGAAGTCAGATTCCCTATCAAGATTGTCAATCCCATCTAAATCTTATAGGTTATCTAATGGAAAAGCAAGAAATCAACTAAAAAGTAGGAGTTTGGCACTTTTACGACCCAAAAGGGAAGGTAAAATTTGGGATAACATCATGTAATGTATCTTCATCTTCCTTAGACTAACCAAAGTGCTAAAAAGGTCCAAAACCATTTTGTTCCTTCTTTTCCCTTCTAGACACACAAAAATGGTCAGTAGGTATGGATATTAAAAGAGGTTTTAGAACAAATGCCTTTTAGGGGTGATAGTACAATCAAAGAGATATATTTTCATAATAATTTTTCAAATATTGTTAAACTATGCTTTATGAATCATCTTTAACAAGTTGAATGTGTTTTTTTGCTCACTATTTCCTACACCCTATAGGTTTCTCCCTAATTTGGACAAGTCCCTACAATACAAATAGTGATGTTGACTCTAGATGATGTTGTATCTCTCCTAAAATTCTCTCCATACTTGATTTCATGGTTCATGGTGTTTTTATAGGCAAGTCATCTCATGTTATAGGAAGGTGTCACCATGTGAGGTGTTAGTTAAGGTTTACCTATTTACAAAATGTTTGGTTCTATATAGAGGTATCATGTGAATATAATGTGATGTTTCCCACATATCAATGCCATATTTATTTCCCCCTTCTATGTTTGGTTTCATCACATTAGGCTTTGATCAAAATTGTTATTTTATCATGCTCACAGTTAACTTTTTACCCATTTCAGTGGTAGTCTCGTGTGTGAAGCTTATCTAGCTTATTCATGGAATTTTAATTAAGATATATTAACTTTTTTAGGTCATCAATATCTTAATGTAGGCCATTTTAATGTTTGAAGAGGATTTAATATTGGTTACAAGTTCATGCACCACATAAACCAACCATTAGCTACCACTGCTTGCTCTATAACAGGTGTTTGTAAGAGGTTTTGACATTGGAATGAAAGTTTTGTTTATTATCTAAATATTTACATAGTTAAAAACATAAATTTATGGAATTTTTAATGATTTAATTATGTTCATGAGACCATTCATTAATAAATAGTGCTCTAATTATGTCCACTGCCTACATACAACTCAAATGCACCTATAAGAGTCTTTCCCTGATGATGTAATGATGATATGGGAGATTTGATAGGTGTATACATATTTTATAGTGATAATAGTAAATTTTAAATATTTATGAGGGCATGGAATTGATCATTAACACATATATCTAACATACTACCCAAATTGTAACCATTGTTTGCATGTGAGAATACCCACCTATAGGTGGCATCATAGAGCTATGAAGGTCCTTATATAGGGATGTTGTAACATGTAAAAACATTCTTTGGAGTTATATTTTATGGTTTGATCATAACAGAACTTATTGAAATATCAAATGGGTAGATGGAGGTGTAAACCATTTTTAAAGAGGAGATGACTGAGTTTTGGAACTTTTTCCCTAAAAGGTGAAAATTGAGGTCTAGGACATTTTTCCAAAGCCATATAACAAAGTTAGAAAAAATATTGGTACATAAAAATTATTTTTCCTTATATCGTCCATGAAAGAGAAGATATATACAAAATATGGAGTCAAGAGGATTACTGCAGGGTGGTTGTTAAAAGTCTTAAATTGCCTATTTCAACACTATAATCATGCATTAACATTTACATGAATTAAACATTTAAGTGGCCTTGATATCCTAAATTAAAAAAACCTAATATTCCCATGTTTTGAATGCCTTATTGAATTAATGGATTACCAATGTGAATATATACAATCAAGAGGAATTAATTGGTGATGTTTCAAGGTCCAATCTACACCTACATATATCCCATCATACAAAAAATATTCCCCTATAGGTGACTGTAGGAGCACACAATCTAAGATAGAAGATTTAATATGTAAATATAAATATTAGCTGATTCAAGAGTTTTAAAAATGTCTCATGAGACCCAAAATTTTTTTTTAACATATCAAACAAGGAATCTTCACCTGTAGGGTTTTACCCTTCCCAACATAGTTGATTGTGTTTGACCATGACAGGTAGGGAACAATCTTAAGGTTGTGAGTGTTCCAATGAATATAAATGATTAAAAATGGGTCAAAATAATTATAATATAATCATAAATTAATATAAGGATATTATAAACATTTTTATTGAAGCTAAACCATGGAGGACATCTATAGTTATGATGCCTTAAAGCCAATAAAGTTAGGAATTTATACTTAGCCTTGACTAAGTAAGGAGTATGAGGAGTATGTGGAAGGATGAATTTATGAGTGAGATTATAAAACTCCATAATGATACTATTATTCTCATGGAACTCTCATGATGTACATATAACAAAGATATGGCTCTAGGTATGCCATACACAGTCTACATCCTAAACCTTGCACATAGTCTGTCTCAATAGGGGTCTACTTTCTTTTTTGGATAATTATAAGGTCAAATGGGATGAGCAAGGGATATTTTATTGATTATAAGTTCCCAAAAAAAATTAATCTCCTCCACCAATTATTTTTTCTATGAAAATAGGGTAAGTGCCCTTTATCTTTTCTCAGATAGAGGGCACTCCCTTTATACATAAAACCTACATTTTTTAAGAAGAAAGGTGAATAGGTTGGAAAAAAACATATAATTACCTTTAAATAAGGTGTGGTAAGTTTAAAAATACATATAAGAACATGATTAATCAATAACATAAGGGATAATATAAATAGGGTTCTCTAAACACTCAAGGATATAATCAGGTATATTAGGTAGGGTTTTGGCCTAAAGTAAAAATGAGAGGTCATTTTAAATTAAAAATATAAGAGATAATTTAAATGGATTTTTTAATTTTTTTAGGGTCATAAAATAATTTTCCAATCATCCACTTTAAATATAAATCATAATTAATCCATCTTTTATCTTAGAACAACTCAAGGGTATGAAAAATGAAGGTCTAAGCTCGATAGGCTGGATTAAAATACTCACATTTCCTTTGAAACTTTGAATGGACATACAAGAAGTTTGGAGAAGTTTAAAGGGGTCCTATAAATAAATCTTGTGTAAATTTTTTGCATCTCCAATGTTCCATCTTTATGAAAAAAGCTTAAGATCTTAAAAGACCTAAAACCCTTAAAAATCCGTGGACAATGATCCGATTGGTAAAATGAGGTTAGAGTGATATAAAAGTGGGGTTAATTGACCATTAAATTGGTTGGAGGTTATATAATACTCTTAATATCCCCTCCTCATCAACTTTTGTGCTACCTTACCTAGATTTCTTTGACTATTTTGTGCATTGTAAAGATTCTAGGGACTCTAAAGAGGAGAAATAAAATTTAGGAGTGATATTATGAATTATTATAACTCACTATGAACATTTAATACTTAAATAGATATCCTAAGTGTTCCTATAAGTAGCTCTATCTTAGCCAGTCAAACTGGCAAAGTGAGCAAGAAAGTGAGAAGTGTGAGAGTTTCAAGTGGAATCCTATTTAAATTATAACTAAGAAATATAATGACATGTAGGGTATTTATAGGTTTCGTACACTCAATTTAATGTTTTTTCATGGAAAATTTAAGCCATTTTTTATTCTAAGTGTAAGGGATGACTAAAAGGGGAGTTTCTTTTATTATAGGAAATGATGGCTCACTTCTAAAAGATTCCATATGATTAGGAATGAAATAAATGATAAGATAATAATGTCTTAAACTCCTCCCTATCATTACAATCATGAGATATATTACTATTCATTTTTGGGACATTTCAAAAGGGGTGAATGATGAAGACAATTTTTTTATGTAGAAGGAGAATTCCTATGCCACTTTTCAAGAGTTTCATGCTTTAGATAGACACTTTTAATTTAAAAAATTACATGATAAGTTTAAAATTATATTATAATTTTCATGCCTTATTTTATCATGACAAGTGTCCAAGTGACCTTTGGAATTATTTTTTCTCACTTCTCTCTCAGATTCTATAAGTAGTGAATTTTTGGGCTATTTTTTGCAGCCTCCATTGGTTAATGGTGAAACCCTAGCCATTTTTGTATTTGAATTTATGTTGAATAAATAAAAAAATGAGTTTTAATACTTACATGATACTTAATTTATTTTGGTTTAAAATCTTGTTGATCTTATCTAGAAAGGATAGTCTTTTCTAGCATGTTGTCTTTGATTATCCACAAAGTATGTAGAAGAATAATTGTTACAAGTATTTTTTAGTGTTCATTCTTAGTGTATAAGTTTTTTATTATTTTATTCTCCAAAATATCATTCAACATCCCTCCTAAACATCAATATACCTCTTGAACCTAGCATGTGAAACATTGATGTAACAATTTTTCTTGAGTTGTGAGGTATGTGTGAAAGAAGCTTTGACTTTCTCTAATTATTATAAGTTCATTAAATAGGAAGAAATTCATTATTATTTCATCAAATTTTATCTTCATTTTTAGTTTTTTTTTTAATCCATTTTCATTCAAAGTTTATAAGTAATAAAGTGCTTCAAAGAGTGCATCAAAGGAACTAACCCTTCTAGAGATTCATCTCACCAATTGATTACCCATAGAAAGTGAGATATTTCAATTTTTCCAATTATATGAGTAGATCTAAGACATCTCCTCAAGGGGTGAAAATATAACTGACAATAGGCCCTAAGTTCTTTTTATGGGTCCCTAAGTAAATTTTTGTGCTTCTCTCTTCTTCATTTGATATGTAGTTTTACCAGTTGTTTTACCATGTTTTTTCCTATTTGATTCATGTAGGTCATCAAAATTCTTATCATGTTTCCTTTTATTACCTGGAGTAAGCCCCACCTTCCCATTACTAATGATTTCCTTCACTTTCTCTCCTTCTCCATCATGAATTATTGTTCCTTTAAATTGGATAAGTGTTAGTTGGGACCTCAAATTATTCATTTCCTTAGTCATATCAATACACTTAAATTATTTCATGGAAAGTTTTGTCTCTAGATTCTCCATGCTCACTTTTCAAATTCTAATAAAGTTTTTCCCATAGGGTTAGGGGACTCACAGATTTTCCTTTCCTTAATGACCCTCCCTTTTCCTCCCTAGGTGGTCATAGGTATTTCATCCATCTCATTCAAAGTATCATTCATCTTGAATTTTCATTTACCCTTGATATTTTTATTGATAGGGTGGTAGACCTATCAAAGGAATCAAATTCCTGGGATTTTATAGAATCCTTATCCTCCTAAATTCCACTTTCTTCCTTAAAATTATTTTATGACTCTTACTCACTCCTATTCACTTTAATGGCTTAGACCATGTATTATGACCATAAGGTCTCACTAATCTTAATAATTAAAAAAATGAGGCCTTGGTATAATTAATCAATGGAAGGATTTCATTCGTAGGAAGTCATAGTGGCCTCCAAATATTTTAGAGAGAAATAATGTAGATTGATTTTTTTCCTTTAAAGTGATTCATAATTAGTAAATGGTGGGATAAAATGGTAGTGTACTTATCCTCTAGTGTGATGTATTTCATGATTTGGAGGAAATTTTATATCCATTTCCTTGGCAACTCCACTCTTAATAAACATTTTTGATTATTGATGATTGGCTCATTTTTTTAAATAAAATATTCATTATTTACTCCTTACATATTTTATTCTTAAATGCCTTATTTTCCTCATAATACATACTATTTATCCCACCAATTATTTCTTTGACAATGGTTATCCATAAGAATCTCATTTTGACTTATCTTTCCTCTCATTCCCTTGAAAAATACATAGATAAATTAGGTTTAAAGTTAAAAATGTTGAGCATATAATTAGTGATCCCTCCCTTTGAGAGTTTGTGCCATAAAATTGGCTCTTCCTTGGATTTGATGTATGAAATGGGGTTGATTCTATATTGGTCACCTCCCATGGTTGAATGTTTTTCCTTATTAAAGATTTTTTGTAATTCAAAATTAGTTTTAACTCCACTTATTTAATATCTGTCATGACAAATGTATCAATTATGGTGAGACTTATACATTTTCTCTCATGCTCTGATATTTTTTCTCATATTGTAATGAGTATCAACATCATTGCATGAGGTTTTGTGGGCTATGAAACATGTCATTTATTACCATCCATCATTATAATTCCCTCCCTCTTAGGGGTTTTGAAATATTTCCACATCATTTAAAATGACTATGATTACATATCTTGCTAAATCCTATAACTTTATTATTAATATAATGATTATGATATATTGTCTCCTTATGAGATGTGGGTTTGATATAAGAAACTTGTATCTCAAAATATTGACATTATATATAATATTAGGATATGTAAAGTATATATAGTCATAATGTGAATATATATATGGAATTTAATAACATGATACAAATATATATTACCCCATATATTGTAGACATCCAATTTCTAACACCATTTATGTTGACATTGTCAATCTTACTCAAATTTCACTCAAATACACATTTTAGATCAAAATCCATAAAAACCCTAAATGGTTCAAAATTTTCACTTACAAGTGCCAATTTAGGTCAAAGTATCCCTAAATAGGGAAATACATTTTATGGTCTAGCTAGCTTTAATCAGATATTTTCAAGTCAAAATGACAATTTTGCCATCTAGTGCTCTATATCACTCTTTTCTTATAATTTATTGGTACATGTCATACACCTTTATTATTTGGTGTTTGCAACATCCTAAATGGGAATATAGCTCCAACACATCTAACATCACCTTCCAGTTCCTCTCTAGTCAAATTATAACCCAATAATATGACTTTCTGACCATTTTGATTAATTATGCATAAATTTCAAAAGAATTACACTAAAATTGATTAAAACTACTTATGATAATTAATCCAATTTAATAGATTAAGTAATAAATCCATATATATTCTTGAATATCTCATTATTGGAAATTGATTTTGAATATTTGCATCACCTAGTGACATCATCTATGGGGTGGCATCCATCAAGCCATAAATACATAAAATATCAGGATTATAGGTCACCCATGCCTAGTTAATGCCTCCCATGCCTCTTTAATGATTATTAATCTTGAGGATATTTATGATTTTAATTCCAAATATTAGCATTATCCATGGCCACACATCTCAATCTTTAGATGGATGGTCATGCTTGAACCTGACCAATCTCAAAAATCTATAAATAAAGAGGCCATAGACATGAATTTTAATCTTAATTTATGCAAAGTTATTATGCACAATTGTCTCCAAAATCCTTTGAAATAGACCATTAAAATTACTTCTAATCTTTATTTATAGGCTAGTATAGTGATTTAGAATCATGAGCCTAGGTTGTATGGAGTGTTCTTGAGACATTAGAGGAGTTTTCCACCTTTGTTGACAAAGACAAGGATGCTTGATCAAGGGAGAACATGATTTTGAGCCACATGGGTATGGTGAATCCATTTGGTAAGGTAACATGATCTTTATTTATTTAATATGTTTCTTTCTATCCTTTTTAATTTTTGATAGGAATAGATAGGCTTAGTTAGTTACTTCTTTATGCATTTTTCATGATTTATGGACTAATGATTGACTAACTTGCTTTGTAATCCTCTCTAAATCTTTTCACACCAGGTGGGACCCTCGTATCCTCAAAAAAATGGTCACAAAGCTCCCTCAAGGAACTCACTAATCTTTTTCTTGTAGAATTTTGGATTGCGACGCTTAAAAGAGTGAAAAAATTAAGTAAAACACATTTTTTTATAAGTCACAATTTTATCAAAACATAGTTGTGGTATTGTATTGAAAGTAGCAAGATTTTTATTTGGAATAGAGATATTGTGTTTAACCATTTTTATTTTTGGACTAACCATGTTTTTTTTTTAGGGTTGACAATACTACTAGTAATTAAGTAGTGGGATTGTCCTATTATTGGCAGGGCTATTTAACTAAGTCACGGTATTGTCTCACCACTAGCAATTAACAATAATACCATGACTTGCTAAGTAGTAGGATTATCTTTATCTTAGTGGTATTATAGAACTGAGTCATGGTATTATGATTAAACCATCTATAGTTAAATTATAATACCATAAATCTTATAGTTATGGTATTGTCCTACAAGTAGCAGGATCATTCTTTGTAGCAGCAGGATTATACTATGTAAAAAACTTGAGATCTCCTTTTTCCAAGTTCATTATTTCAAGTTGATTTAGCTTCAAGGTTGAGGGGAATACTAAAATTTTTGTTGCAGGACCAAACTTGAAATTTTCTAAAAACATGTTTAAATCACCTTGTGCATGCTTTAAAATGGATTAGGAACCTTGTTTTGGTTTTTTTTAAAAAAAATTAGATGTTTATGGTGAATTTTTCCAAGTTAAAATTAATACCAATGAGTCAAAATAACACCACCTCATCTTTCAAATTTGGGATTAAAAATGAACTCACTTTTCCAGGATTTTTGTATTTACTTAGTTGTTTAAGTTAGATTTTGTTTGTAAAAAATAGGGATGCCATGTGTATGCTCTTCCATTTGTCCCCTTTAGGGAACCCTTGGAATCAAAAGTGACATTCATATTCTAAAAATCCTAGTCCAAGGCACAAAAATAATGTTGGCTAAAGTTCTCCCTTAAAACCCGTTAATGTTTGGGTGATCTTCACAATGACCCTAAAGTCTTTCTCTTTTATACTTTCTTTATTTTTATACAAATTGGACTTACAAGGGGGATGTCATTACCTCTCTCAATTTATTTAGGGAATATTTAACTTAGGGTTTCACATCCTAACATTGACTTCATTTAGCACCTAATTAGAGTTGCACATGGGATGTATCTACATTTGGACATCATATTACACTGAGTGAATATAAAGACGTAGTGGTTGTAAAAATGACTAGACCTTTTTAGAACTAGCCAATGCTATGATCGCCAAATTTTTGTATTTCTCTTTTGCATCATTTTATTTGAAAGTCATTATGCAATTGATTCCCCTAGAATGATCGAAAACTTTCTAGTTTAGTAGACCCCACTTTGCCATGCCTTATCAGTTTATACTTAAGACATTTGTTTTTCTTCATTAGCTTACTTGTTCTTGATTTTTGTCTAAAAATACTTGTAAACTCATTGAGCTTAACCAAAACACATTGTCCTCAATTTTATTTAGCAAAGGGAAGCGTTACGCTATCCAATTGGAAAATTCATCTTTTCCTAGTTTAAATTGTTATCAAAATATTTGTGTCATGTCATACACTTTGGCACAATCATGATGCCCAATTGAGTTTAGATATTTTACCCAAATTGTTTATAACCTTCATTTGTAATCCACATTCAAAATTTGACCTTTATATGTTATAAGGGTTGGTGTGTCAAAGTGGGTTCACCATTTGTGTACTAGGCTTGTTCTAACTTGGGTTCAATTTTCCATTTGGAATTAATGTCATTTATTAGACTCAAAATCAAATTATCATCTTGGTGGACTCAAGTCATCTTGTGTATCGCCCATGCTTTGAGTCCTAATACATATTTTATCCTATTGAAACCATGTGGTGGAGCAATGCTGGTGGAAACCACTACCCAGGATACTATTTTGAAAGAAAAAGAAACAATGAAAATGATATTGGAACTAGATGAATAATCTAGTTCCTCTTGCTGGTAAAGAATCTAGTCTAGTTCTTTGTTTTCTTGTTGTCTTCCTATGTCTAAGGTGGTGCCAGATCTCTATTTTTTTGGGTTGTGATCGGTTGTCTTTCCGATGGTTTTAGGTCCATTTAAAACCTATTTTTGCTACTTCCTTGTAGTAGTGTTTAGACTTTGTCTGTGTTTTGGTTGCTCTATCTTTTTTCCTTGTACTAGGGTTTCAGGGCCCCTTCAAAACCTACTTTTACCATAATCTAAAACCATGTGGTGATGTTGTGCTACCTATTTGGTCCTAGATTTATACTTAGTGATTCATGTATGCTTTTACATCTTGAGTTGCTTAGTCCATTTTGCCTTCTTCATAATCTAGAGAGATTTCCTATAAACTTCTAGGGTTAACTTGTTGAATTTAAAACTAGATTTTATAGTACAAGTGTATCACAAATATCTAGGATTTGGTGTACTAGTTTTTACCTTGGGTCTTTGAGTTACCTTAACCTCTTCTGATCTATATTATTTCAACTTTACTAAAGGTTGAGTAAAATTTTGAACCAAATATTCTAACTTATGTATGGTTCCAAACCACCCTCCCTTATAGTCCCATTCATACCTTGGTTATTTGTTTAAAAGAGAGTTAAAGCATACTTTATTTGGTTGCTAAGTATTGGTCCCAAGTTAGTCAACACATAGAACAACTCTTTTAGACATGAATGAAAGGTTCACTCATAGTGGGGCCTCTTATGGCCTTAGTTATGAAGATAAGAAATTTTATGATGCTTTTTATGACACCTCTACAATAGTAGGATTTGAACATGATTATAATGAATATCAACCCTAAGAAGATCAAGATGAAGCCCTTCTTAGATTTATAGAATTAGGTGTTAGACTACCTTTTGACTTTCTTACAGAATAATTTCATACCTTAGTTAGAGAAGGAAAAAAATGATGTCAAGAGAAATATTTTTCATGAATAGACATACCTTGTTCCTCTAACAAAGGAAAAGAAATACAAATAGAGTCAAAACCCACAAATCTAGATCTTCTAGCTAAGATCAGGATAATAAGTCAATGATATGCAAATCAACTTATCATAGACTTAACTAAATCCCTAGTTGCCACTTCAATTCACAATGATGCTTTGAAATAACAAGGAAATGTGGTTGAAAGTATGCAATAAATAATAGATGAGGACATTACCATAGTGGATCAAGGTAATCTAAATGAATAGTTAAAGTCACAAAAGAACTTACAAAGTGTTCTATTTGAAATATAACTACATTATTCAATCATCAAGAACCTCTTTTTACTTTAAAAACTCAAAAACCCAAAAATTTAGTTCAAATTGAGGAAATCCTTCAAGACAATTTGGCTAGTTCTTTTCAACCAACACAAAAATTGGTAAATAAACATAGAAATTTCTAAAATCAACAAAATACAAAATAGTTAGATTCAGGGAATGTTTTACAATCCAAGAATCAATGACCTATGTTGTCAATTAAAAGATAAAATCACTAACAAGTCATGGATCAAAATTTATACACTCCTTATAGATCCACACAAAACTAGGGGTACATTCCACCCCAATAGAAATAAAACTAGGGGTACATTCGACCCCAATAACAACAAAACTAGGGGCACATTCCACCCCAATAATAACAAAACCAAGGGTACATTCCACCCCAATAAAAATGAAACTAGGGGCACATTCCACCACATCTCATTCAATCCACAAATGCACCAAACATACAAGAATGGGATTCTATGAAGGAAATTGTTCAAAGATTGAAGATGAATAATAGAGTCAAAAAGTACAAATTTGATGAGATATGCCCATATCTATTTGATTTATTTATTCTCCAAAACCCCTTTCCACCTCATTTTGAGGCACCCAAATTTGACAAGTATAAAGGAAAAGAAGATCTACATGAGCACATATAGGAATTATTTTTCTTATGTTAAGAGGTTGCTTATAGTAGTGAGTACTTACTATGACTATTTCCATGAAGTTTAATGGGACAAGCTCTTGATTGGCTACTTAAACTACCCAAGGGATCATTTACAGATTGTAATGACTTATTAAAAAAGTTTGTTAACCATTTCTCATATAACATAGAAAATGAATTAACCATTTTTGACTTATGCAAAGACAAGTAGCATGATGGTGAAAGTTTCACCGCATATCTACAAAGGTGGAGAGTATTGGCAAGCTATTTTCAACATAACTTTCTAGACAAATAGTTGACTAATATCTTTGCATAGAACTTGCATCATTAAGTTGTGCAATATATGATTAGATTTTTCTAATTCATTTTAATAAATTATTAACAAAGGAGTAAATATTTAGAAGTATCTTATTACTAAAGGGCTTGTTAAGATTTTTGTGCAAGGTCAAGTGTCTAATCAGACTAAATCACTAGTTCAAACAATTATCTAAGATAAGCCTAATGGATTTAGATAAAATAAAAACATGTTTGGAAATGGGGTGACTAAAATAAGACATGTACAAATGTTATAGGATATACCTCTTCCAAATGTACAATTAACTCCTCAAAATCCACTACCTACTTTGCAAAGATAACCTCCATGAATTAAATTTCATTACAATTTTAGAGTCTTTAACAAGTTAGGAGAATCGGTTGAAATAGTGTTACATAATATTGTTGTAGCTAATTTAATTATATGGCTAGTATCAAATCCATTTTATCAAGATCAACCAAAACCATATTGGTACAAAGAGAATGAATGGTGTAAATTTCATCATGTTGTTGGTCACGATGCATATTGTTGTGTTTAATTACAACATATTATTAAGGACTTCATTGAAAGTGTTAAACTAGAAATTATGTTAGCCCCTAATTAGGACACAAATTAGGATATGGGAATCTACAAAGACCCATTTCCTTGACATGATCCACCACCACCAGGAAATAATCAAAATGGTCACAATCAAGAATAGAGATAGAATTAGAACCAATAAAAAGGTTTGAATCATAATGATCATAATTGAGATCATAATTCCCATACTAACAATGTGGCTTATAAAAATTTAGCTTATGACTATAATAATACTATGGGATGTATTTATACTTCCCACATTGCCACTATTACTATGAAACCACATGGCCAATCTCAGGTTCCTCGCAACATGGAACCCATCATTATAGGGTCAACACCCTCTCCCATTAGTAATGCCATGTTGGGTTTACATAATTATGTTAAAAATCCATTTACATGGGTTACTAATTCTAAAAAATATCCCCTTTCTTCTAATTATAAAGGCTAGGCTCCTCATTGACCCAAAGTTTTAGCAATACAGTTAATCACCCACAAGTCACCATCCAAGGCCCTTTTACTTCATCTTATAATTATAATAACTCCTTGCCATATTTAGGTTGTGAAGTCACAACTAAACACCTTTGAGTTACCATCGAGGGCCTTTCACCCACTTCTTCTATAAAACCTAATGAGAACATTGTGCTAATGGTTCTAAAGCCAAATACTATGCCAACAAAGACTAAAATAGTTCAACTGATAATTCAAAGGACTTATAGTCTAATAAATAAGTTAGATAAAACCCTTGTATAAATTTTCATATTAGAACTCTTACAAAAATCTTATGTCCATCAAACCATCTTCATTAAACTTTTTAAATAGTCTATTGTGCCCAATGATATAAACCTTGATCAATTCCATAACCTAGTTAGATACTTGTCTTCATTTTGACAAATCACATTTGATCAAAAAGACATATCTACCCTTAGCCCAAACCATAATAACCCACTATACATTGAGATAATCATTACAGATCATAAGATCAAGCAAGTTTTTATAGATAATGGTTCAAGTCTGAATATCATATCTCTTAAATTGGTATGAAAATTGGGCTACATGGATAAAAACATCTAGCCAAAAACTATTACAATCAAGGATTATGACAATGGAGAGAGGGAGTCATCTCATACAATTTGGTTTATAGTCATGGGTGGGTCTATTTCTCATCACACATTATTCCATATTATGGATATTAAGCTTCTTTATAACATACTTCTTGCTTGTCCTTGGATCTATGAAGTACAGGCAATTCCATCTACTCTTCACCAATGCCTTAAGTTTCCCCATGATGGGATTAAGGTTACTATTCTTGTTGATCAGTAGCCATATCAATACTACAAACATCTTGAAGTAGAGTTTCATAATTATAACTATTGCCTAGGTTTCTAAATTCATTAAAAATAATAATAAAGCCATCATTTCTCATCCATCTCCATCTAATTATATCAACCTTGGTGATCTAGCCTCCACTTTGGCCGATCCATTTCCTACAAATATGGCCAAGTAGGTTATTATTAAAGGCATAGGCATTTCCACATACCATCTAAAGGATGTCCTCCATATTGAAAAATTACTAAAATCCCCTAAAAGATTTGGTAAGCCTAAAACTTAGTAGACTCATACCAGACTTGATTAGATTTATCAACCAAAGAAGAAACAACCAAAACCTCCTATGGTTTTTGTACCTATAATCACACCAAAGAAATATTGAGAGGCTTTTACCTGAGGGAGATTGGTTATGTTTTAAAGGCCTTTCATATTATTTTTAGAATCTAATGTTTCCTATCCCTGACAAGATAATGCATCATCTTGACTATACAAGGAAAGGCTTGGGCCCATAGGCCTAAGGAATTTCACAACCTTTATAATCTAGAGTTTTCAATTAGAATCATGGTCTCAGATTTAAACTTCTAGAGGATGACCTCATGACATTTGATAGTGACTCTTCTGAAATGACTAGTAATGAGACTCCTAGAAATGACACAATGCCCCATTATAGCCTTTTTGATGAGTTTGCTAACTCAAATTTGTTTTTATTCAAATGTCATATTTACCATAACACCTATTAGAGCTTCCCATCCTAAATAAAAAACCTATCCTAGTGGTGTTTCCCTTCGTAAAGTAGGACATTATATATTTACCATTGGTGCTTCCCATCTTGAATCAAACCCAAACTTTAACATATGCCTTTGCCATCCTGAATTCATAGATTAGTACTAGGAAAATTTATTCATATGCCTTGATGAGTTTCAAAATGAATAATCAATTGTAGAATACATGGGTCTACGAGATGCATTCCCCATTGGTGATCAGAAGAAGGGTTTTGATTTTTCATTTGATCCTTCTACCTAATTTGGAGAGAAGGGAAACTTTCTTTCTCATAATAAAGAAATGCCATTAAGATCTTTAGGTTAAAACCTCTTTGAGGCACTTATCGATCAAGGAAAAAGTAAAGAAAAATACAAGCCTTTGAGTAAAACATATTTTAGGCACTCCCAGGTGGGAAGGTTTGCTCATCCCCTCAGGACGTAGAAAGTCCATTTAGCCAAAGTTCCATAGATACTACAAGCATCTCTTCGTAATAACATCAATATTTGAGCATCTTGTTCTTGAGTTTACAAAGGATTTTACTAATTGGCCTTTACTTAAGAAGTCAAATTTTGATTCTTCATATTATCTAGATCTTTGGGAGGAACAACAGGAAGATATAGTAGAGTAAAATGATCATGACCATACATTTCCTATAATTCTATAGGATGGATCCACACTCCTTATGGAGAACACAACATAAGTGAATTTGAGAACATATGAGGACCCCAAAATTGTGTATCTTGGAGCTTCCCTTACTAAAGCAAAACATGAACATATTACTTCTATTCTTAAGGATTATATAGACATCTTTGCATGGGCATACTCTGAGATGTTAGGCTTGGACCCAGATTTAGTTTTGCATCATCTTGTTGTTCACCTTGGTGATAAACTAGTCAAGAAAAAATTAAGAAAGATGTATTCAGGAATCACCCTTTTGGTTAAGGCTGAGTTGGAAAAATTATCAGGAGCTAATTTTATCAAACCATTGGACTACTTTGAATGGGTTTCCAACATGGCACTAGTGAGTAAAAAGACCCCAGGCATATATATTTGTACTGATTTCTATGATATCAACAAATCATTCCCCAAAGATGATTTTCCTCTACCCAACATTGACATGATTATTGACTCAACTACTAGGTATGAGATGTTATCCTTAATGGATGGATTTTTTGATTATAATCAGATCAAGATAGCCCTTAAAGATCAGCATAAAACCTCATTCACCACTCTATGGGGGACATTCTACTACCAAGTGATGCCATTTTGTTTGAAGAATGCTAGAGACACATATCAACATTTAATGACTATCATTTTCCATGACATGATGCATGACATTATTGAGGACTATGTCGATGATATACTAGTGAAATCAAGAACAAGAGTTGGACATCTTGACATTCTATGAAGAATATTTGAGAGGATTTGTGAATATAAAGTCCACTTGAATCCTAAAAAATGTGTCTTTGGAGTCACATCAGGAAAATTTCTAGGGTTCATTGTATCACAATGAGGGATCAAAGTAGACCCTACAAAGGTCAATGCTTTTATGTAAATGCCTCCACTAAACAATCTTAAACATCTACAAGGTCTATAAGGAAAGATCTAGTCTATACGTAGGATCATTTCTTAATTGGTAGATAAGTTCCACCCATTTAGCCATCTCTTAAAGAAAGGGATAACATTTCAGTGGAATGAAGATTGTCAGATAACATTTGAAAAGCTTAAAACATACTTGGCCAATCCACCAATCTTATGACCTCCAACACAGAGAAAGCCACTACTTCTTTATATATCAACCATGAAACATGCACTGGGGACACTTTTCGCTTAGCATGATGATTATGACAAGGAACACATTGTTTATTATTTAAGCCACAAATTGGTAGCTTATTAACACAATTATATGCCTACTAATAAGGCATGTTTAGTTATGTGTTTTCCACTCAAAAATTGTGATATTATATGCTAAATAACAAAACTATTTTTATCACCAAGGTAGATCCTCTCAAGTTCCTCTTATCTAAAGAAACTCTTCAAGGATGCATGGCTAAATGGATTATGCTCTTTAGTGAGTTTGATATTAAGTACTAAAATCAAAAGGCAATCGAAGGACAAGTTCTTGCTGACAAACTTACAGGAGCTCTTATTAAGGCCACTGATCCTCTCAACTTTGACCTTCTAGATGATTCTATCATGATTATAAAACAAGCATCATAGGAACTTGAATAGTGGACACTCTATTTTGATGGATCCTTCACATCTCGAGGGTCTATACCTAGCATATTGTTGATCACACCATAGGGGGATCTGATCTCCAAAACATTTCATATACAATTTTATTGTACAAATAATATGGAAAAATATGAGGCATTGGTTACAGGGATCTATATTGCTATACAGTGGGATATTCAAAGCTTAAAGGTCTATGGAGATTCATATCTAATCATAAATCAGACAACTAACTATTATTAAACAAAGGATGACATGTTTGTTCCTTACAAACAAATTATTGATAACCTCAAAACACATTTTAAATCCATATAGTTTGAGCAAGTTTAATGAGTCAACAAAAAATATGCTAATTCCATGGTATACACTTGCTCTTGATTAAAAATATTCTTTAGCTAACACATATTCTATGAAATTTAGAGATGATATACACTATTGTTGATCCTAATCCCTCACCTGAGCTACCATGGTACCAATATTTTTATAATTATTTCCATAATCATGTATTCCCCATTGACATTTCCAATAACCAATAAAAACTATTCCTTCATCACTTAACATGCTATATCCTCCTTGGAAACATGTTTTATCATGAAGGCTATGATGAAATTATTCTTCATTATTAATATTTAGGAAAATCGAAGATAGCACTAAAGGAGGTTCATGAAGGAATTTATGGGGCCCATACCAATGGTGCAGTCCTAGGAAAGAAACTACTTAGAAGAGGCTATTATTGGCCCAAAATGGAGATAGATGCTTGTAATTATGTAAAGAAGTGTGTTCCTTCAGCAACATGGCAATTTGATACATGCACCTTCCTTACCATTATATCTAATCACAACACCATGACCATTCTCAACATGTGGTCTCGATCTCATTGGGAAAATTAACTTGACATCTCTAGATAGCCATAAGCACATTTTGACTACAATAAAGTAATTTACCAAGTGGATTGTGGCCATTCCTCTCACTTATGTTATCAGAAAACAAATAGCCAAATTTATTCATTACCATATCTTCTATCAATATGGCATCCTATCCTATATTATATCTAATAATGGTGGATCCTTTGTGAACCATGATGTGAAATTTCTTTATCCAAAATTTAAGATAAATCACAAGAAATCTACTCCATATAACCTGTAAGGAAAAGGACAAGTTGAGGTATCAAATAAAAAAATTATAGCCATCTTAAAGAAGAGTATTAATGATGTTGGCCGTAATTTTCACTTGTAACTCTTTTTTCCCTTTGGGCTTATAGAACTAATCATCGAACCCCAACTGGAGATACTCCATACTCCCTTGTTTTTGGCACTGAATTTATCATCCTAGTTTAGATTGAGATCCCATTATTAAGAATATCAGTGGAGCACATTGAAGATGATGAAGACTATAAAGCCTCATGGCTGCAAGAACTAAATCTTCTTGATGGTAACTGTTTGGATGCCCTAGAAAACTTGTAGGCATATTAGAATAGATTATGGAGAAGCTAAAATAATGCATAATCCCTCAATAGTTTGAGCTTTTAGACTTAGTTTTGAAAGAGAGAAAAAAGAACATGAATTCTGAACCCAAAAAGAAAGGCAAGTTTTAGCCTAATTGGTTGGGACCATATATTGTCACACTAACCTATGGATGAGGAGAATATCAATTGGCTAAACCTAATGTTGAACAACTTTTAGAGCCCACGAACATCATACAACTTAAGAGGTTCTATGCATGAACTAATTTGAACCATTATCTACAAGACCCTTGAATTAGGGGCAACTTGTGCTGACATAATTTTATCCCACCCTTTTATCTTACCTTGAATGCATTTTATACTACCCTAGTCCACTTTTCATGATTCCATATTGTAAAGGCTTTGAATCCTTATCACTTTAAACACATTTTTCATCCCATTCTAGATTGTTATCTTTGAGAAGCATATTCTTTATTATGTCTAGGGCATGTTATGAGATTGAACCCTTTTTATCCCTTGACCAATTATGATCTTGATTATGTCTTATAAACATTATGAACATCCTCAATAGCAGTTCAGCTAGGATAGTAATGTGTATCTTAAGACAAGTGAACAAAAACATCTTCTTAGTTATAGACTATTGCTACACTATTACAGATAGGTGAATGCAAATACTTCTTTTTTACTTTAGGCTACACATTATTATATATCATATTTGTTTCTCTTTATTTTTTTTATCAAGATCCTCTCTCTTGTTGATTTGTGAGCATGGGCCATTGCAATTGGCTTAAATATCTTATTGGAACCTCTAATCTTAAGATGTGCATCTCCTCAACTATATGGTCGCAACTTATGCATATTTTATCCAAAAACACCAAAAACATTAGAAATACTTTGAAAATACCAAAAACATTAAAACATGATCCACAAAAGAACAAAAACATTATCTCATGCTTCTATACATTTATACATTCTCATTCCACCATGCTATGCTCTTCAATTTTTATAAGCACAAAAACACTAGTTCATTTCATCTTATCTCTTGCACTTGCCATTTTTTAAGATCATTATTTCTCATCTCATCAGCTTCTTGTTTGCCAGACCATTCTTACTTATTTGCCATATCTTCCATTTATTATATAACATTAATCATGGTAGTCTTATCATCATTTTTATTCTATCCCATTTCTTGGGAGAACTATATTTGGCATAAAGTTCATATTGGAACATTCATCCATAGAATTATGTAGGTAATGTCCACTTGGCTTATACATATAGAGTTAGCTCAGCCAACCCCTTCTTTTATTCTCTTCCCCCATTTTTTATATCATTATTCCTCTTTAATTAGGGAAAAATTGTCATGTCAATGTTCTTTGTTATGATGTGGTGGAAAGTAATGCTTCTACCACACATGCATGAACATTTGTCTTTAAATTTCACTAACTTTGTTTTTGTTTGCATGTGTTTATTTGGATTTTCTTGGTGTTTTTTTGTGATTTTAGACCTCTATTTTTATTTCTTCTACTTTTATCCTTTTATTACTTCTTGTATCATCTTGGTCTTGTGTTTCCTTGATTGTTTTTTATTTTCTCTTTTATGTTTCAGAACATCTTGATGATTCACATGGATCTTGATTGTTTATATCTTGATCCTATGTTATTATGTTATTCTTAGACCATTTTGTTTATTTGATTATTATTGGTGTCTTTTTTCTATTTAATTTTGCTTTTCTCTTTTGTGTTCAAGAATGCCTTGATGGTCCATATGGATCTTGATTATTCATATCTTGGTCTCATGTCATTAAGACATTCTTGCCTTTTATTTTTAAACATTTTTGTTCCTACTTAATATCATATCTTAAATTCAAGTTAGGTTCATTTATGTTTATCTTTTTCTTTGTATTTTCTTTTTTGTTTAAATGTAAATCATTATAACTCTAGTTTTGGTCATTATTTTATCATTATCCTTAGTTATAGGTATTCACATTTGAACTACCTTAGCACAATTGGAATCTTATGTCAATATAAGTTATTCATACTTATGATGCCTAATTTATTTTTCTATAGAAAGCACTTTGTGTTTTGGTCTCAAAGTCTTAGCATCAACATCAGCTTTGATGAATGATTCTCAAGAACACTTTGTAAAACCTAGGATCATGATATGGAATTAGGATTCTAGGTAACATGCATTTTAGGCTTCCTTGTCTATTCTTAGATGTCCATCTCTTTGCATACATTGTGAGTCTAATAAACTATTGGTCATTTTTCATCATTCCTCATTCCATTCTCTCCCAAACTTGGGTGAACTACATTAGCCTAAAGTTCATGTTGGAACATAAGTCCATAGAATATGTAGGTAACACTTACTTTCTATTGAGGTTATCTCAGCTATCTCTTTTATTTTTTCATCTCTCTCATCACTTTATGCATTCTCATATGCTTGGTTTTATATATATATTTTAAGCCATTACACCATCTCATGTATGTTTGTGCTCACTCACTTTAACCTATCTTTTGGGTTATATCCTTGAGCTATTTTGCTTTCGAACTGCCCTTACTAGGGCACAACATCTAAAAAATATTAGAATCAAATTAGCCCTATAGGGGAAAATCATTATTTATTCTTTATCAATGATCAAAATTTCCCCTACTAGGGTAGAACTATTTTATCATGCTCACATTTGCTCTACTGGAGTACTTCTTCTTATATTCTCTTTAGAGACCCCATTCTAGTGGTGCATCCCTTATTTAATTAGAACATTCTCTCTTTTCCTCAAATTCTAAGCTCTCCACATTAAATCCCATGATGTCAATATTTTGTATGTAACCTGTCTTGAGATTGATCAATGTTATAAGTGCATAGCATGTACTCTCAATTTAGGTATGTTTATGGTGTGTTCCTTATATTTATGGATTGTATCTTTCCCATTCCCCCTATCTCTAGGGCTTATTATACTCCTAATTATATTTTGATCATTTTTGGTAATCACATGTTCAAGCATTAGCTCATCTAGATGTGATCTATTCCATCGGTTAATCTCTCACTTTCTCTCTCTTTTTGAGAGTCCATCTTTTTCTTTCATCCTAGTATGTCCTGTCAAGGTGGCATCATGCGTTTGTTCCAATTTCTTCTTGACAACTCTTTTCTTTGGAAAAAATGTTGTTTCACCTAGTTATCTCGCTATGCCTTCTCAAATAGGGGGAAACTGTAGACATCTAATTCCTAACACTATTTGTGTTAAAATTATCAATCTTACTCAAATTACATTGAAATGCACATTTTAGGTCAAAATACATAAAACACCCTAAATGGTTCAAACTTGTCACTTACAAGTGCTAGTTTAGATTAAAGTATCCCTAAATAGAGCAACACATTTTATGAGCTAACTAACTTTGATCAGATCATTTCGAGTCAAAATGATAATCTTACCATTTAGTGCTATGGATCACTCTTTTCTTCTAATTCATTAGTACATGTCACGTGCCCTTATTATTTGGTGTTGGTAACATCTTAAATGGGAATACAGCTCCAACGCATCTAACATCACCTTCCAATTCCTCTCTAGTCAAATTATGACCTAGTAATATGAATTTTTAACCATTTTGATTAATTATGCATAAATTTCCAAAGAACTACACTAAACTTGATTAAACTTACTTAAGATAATTAATCCAATTTAATATATTAAGTAAGAATTCCGTAGATCATTTTGAATATCTCATTATTGGAAAATGATTTTGAATATTTGCATCACCTAGTGACATCATCTATGGAGTGGCATCCATCAAGCTATAAGTGCATAAAATATCAAGATTATGGGTCACCCATGCCTAATCAATGCCTCCCATGCCACTTTAATGCTTATTTATCTTGAGGATATGTATGAGTTTAATTCTAAATATTAGGATTATCCATGGCCACACATCTCAATCTTGAGATGGATAGTCATGGTTGATCCTGACCAATCTCAAAAATCAATAAATAGAGAGTCCATGGACATGTATTTTAAGCTTAATTAATGCAAAGTTATTATGCAAAATTGTCTCCACAATCTTTTGCAATAGACCATTAAAATTAGTTATAAGCTTCTTTGATAGGATAGTTTAGTGATTTATAATCATGAGCATAGGTTTTATGGAATGTTCTTGAGACATTGGAGGAGTTTTCTACCTTTTTTGACAAAGACAAGGATGCTTGATCAAGGGAAAATATGATTTTAAGCCACATGGGTATGGTAAATCCATTTAGGAATGTAACATGATGTTTATTTATTTCATTTGTTTCTTGTTATCCTTTGTAATTACAATAGGAATAGATAGGATTAGTTAGTTATTTCTTTATGATTTTTTCATGATTACCTTTAACAAAGTCTCCATAATCAACTTCAGAACATCTTTTAGATTATTTCTGCTCATTTTGCTCATTTAATCAAATAGATAAGATTGTATTAGGAAAAGGACATAAGAACAATTTCCCACACAACACAAGTTATTTCAATATAATGTTTGAAAAGTTACTTACTTTCTCATTTACTTAATAAAATATGATTTACAATTTGAGCTCCTCAAAGTCTCAAAAGGCATTTCATTTTGGGCAGATTTTTTTTCTTTTAATTACTAAAGATGAAGATCAATTACAAAAGAGGCTCTCTTTATTTATGGGGAGAGGCCTTGAGGATTTAGAAAATACTTAATTACTTTGATCTAGTCAAAGATAGGAGTCCTTGCTAACTTTGGACTTTCCATATTTTTATAGGTAATTACATATGACAAAAGTACATGTGAAAATGTCCAAAGTGGTTACAAAAGTGCATTTGAATAATGGAAATTAAACCAAGGATAGTTTCAATTTGTATCCCTATTTTTACTCATGTGATCATCATACATGGTGATAGTTGCATGTATCCTGATACTGTCTGGAGTAACAGTGTTCTTGAAAATCACCTTAGCCCTGATTGTGGCATCTCTCACTACTGTGATCAATTTTGCATGACTAGTTAACCTAGTTTTTACATTATCTAGAGTTAATTGATTATCCAAAATATTATCCACAGAGGCTACTAAAAATGCCTTATCTTCAAATTCCCTTTAGAACACACCTTCGAATTCTTGAATCATTTCTTCTGCTGAAAGGAATTGGTTGTCTTGTGATGTAAGCTTGCAAGGCAGCTCCTCCAATTTATGAAAAATATTGATATCACTTTTTTCACTGAGGTCATTTGATGATTCAAAGTCATTTATCAATTATTTAAGCACCTAAATCCTATATATCAATGCTTCTTTAGTTTTAGTGTAAGAGTCTGTATCAACAATGACGCTAATTGATATTAGATTGCTCATTTTTAACTTCTTCATATCCATCCATTTATCAAGATACTTTCTTATGCTTTCAATATCATGAGAAATAATATTAATAAGATCATCCAATTTTTCTCTTATTTTTCTCATTTTATCTATCTTCTCAGATAGCTTTATGAGCAATGAAATTCCTTGTGTATGCATCTTGTCCGAGTACTCTTCAAGTATTTTCCCCTTGAGATAGGTATTTTCTACTTTTTGAATCATGGGGTATTTTATGGAAATGGCCTCTAGAGTTACTATTTATAGAGTGAAAGTGATCCTCCTTACCACTGTAATCAACTATTTTACCATTGCTTTATAATGATCTTTCATCTCTTTCTCTCTGTCAAACTTCATAATCAAGATGTCCATAGCTAAATGCATATCATTCTTATCACTTTCATGAGTTATCTTACCTAACTTAACTCTAGAGATAGAGTAGTCACATCAAAATTTTCAATAGTTACATCTTGTAGAGGTTTTTCTATTTCCATAAATTTGTGTCCCTTATCCCCAATCATCTTTGAAAGAATATTTGGTTTCTTAGGAGCCTTGACTTTTACTAACACCATTTTATTGAAATCAAAGTCATCTGGAGAGATGAATTATTTTTTCCTTCTCTCATTGATCTTTGGGCCTATCTTCAGTCTCCATCTATTCCCTTAATGGTTCTTCAGTGCTTTGCTTCTCAACTTATATATTTGCTATTTCTAACTCTTTTTCCATAACTTTCAACTTTTTCATCACAAATATGATTTTAGGCTTATGTGGCCTAGAAGACGAAGGAACATAACTTTTATTCTTCTTCCTATTATTTTACCTTCTTCTTGTTGCCTCTTGAAATTTAGATTTCTAACTTGTGATGAATTCTTTTAAAGTGATTCCCTTATTCACTAACCAATCATTGGTGTTTGCCAATATTGGTTCAAATCTTTTCCTTAAGGAAGTTAGTTCCTTTTATGACCATTAGATTGGGGGGAGAGGGGCATTGGAAACTTGTTCAACATGGTATCTATCATTAATCATATCCCCATCATCCACTAAATTTTTAGGGATATTAGCAAGTCCTAGATATTTTATCTACTCAAGAGATAACCTATTCTAGTCCATTTTCCTAATATCTTCCACTATCCTCAAATCTACCCAAACATCTTCAATCATAGGTTCATGAAATTGGGTTTTCCTCCTAATTAATCACTTATGCCCCTATAATAAAAATTTGGTCATTTTTGGAATTACTTCATGGTTACAAGCTACATTTTAGTTTCCATAACTCTAGCTTTTCCAGTGGTTAATACTAAAAGCTTGCCAATTTTAATTGGGAACCTAAAACTAGGATTTTTGAGTTCCATCTATTTATTATGTACAATAATTATTTGTCTACATAGCTCCATCAATACCAATTTGTCTAGAGGGAATATTGAAAGCAAATAAGGATGACCTTGAAAAATACAACCCACAGGAATGAAAAAGAAGGAAATTGCAAGAACATACATCCAAAATCATTCACAATTTTCTAGGCTTCATCGGATACACTTTTTTGTTCTAAGGATCAAAAAGACACAAAAATACTACAAAGAAAGCATCATTTACTCTCTAAAAGTGACTAATAAAACCCTTCATTGTTAACTAAGGATAATATTGATACACTGGGGTCACTCTCCTATCTCCTTCTAATGTTAAACCTGGAAAGGTTCTCATTGAAGCTGCAATGTACACCAAGTAAGAAGTCATGTATAATTTGAAGGTAGTTGATACCTTCATCAACTACTCATGTAGATCATTACTAATTTGTTCTCCCCAAAAGATGACTTGTTTGCCTTGGAGAATTATCTTGATGAAGGGATACATCTATTCATGAAATTGTGAGGAAGAAGGTAAACCTCTTACCCTACTGAGAAGAGTGATCACATCACTGAATTCTTCTAAAAAGTTACTCCTTGGAAAAATTCATGGCCACATTGACAAATTTTCCCTTAGAGTCATGATCCATTTATGTTTGATTACTTTCTTTGTTTTTTCAAGATCTTTGTTATATTCTCTTTGTTCTTCAATAAAATCAAGATTTATTATTTTGGTAACAGAAGGACACATGAACACTTTATCAATGAACTCATTGTCTAGTCTAATTACTATATTACCACTAGCATCTAACATAGCCCTGGCATCCTTATTATAGAACTAAGCACATTAGAGAAAAAATTCTATGTTTTGGGCTACTACGGGGAAAGAAGATACCAGATGAATATTACTTTTGATTATGTTCTTCATTTCATGGCAAGGATTGCTTGATTTAGTTCTTTTCATGAACTTGGCCATATCCACATGACCAATCTCTATATCTCTAATGTCATTGACATTATAAGTAACTGAGGTGATTGGAAAAACACCTTGATATTTGTACTTCATTGTCTTTAATTTCTTTGAAGAAACCTCAGTCATTTGGAAGAGCTTTTGTCAAAAGGATGTTGATAAAGAAGGACACACAAGAGAAACTACAACAAAATTCATGATCATGTAATCAAGGAAAATATTGGTAATTTGGGAAAACTACATGTCGATGATCACAACCATGGGGATGTGATTAAAAGGGCTAGAGTGTGAGCAAGCCAAAAAACTAGAAGAAAGTGGGTTCAAAAAAGTGAAACTAAAAATTTCCCAGAGTTAGGAAATTTTGAGGAATGTTTGCATGGGCGGCAAAATTCACTACCCTTGCATATGGGGGGTACTATCTTTGGTATCAATAGTTATTTTTACCATCCTTACAAGTGAAGGTAAAAACATGCATATTCGGTGAAAATTACTACCCGAGCATGTGAAGGTGAAAATCCACTTATGAAGGGGTGGAAAAAATAGCTATTTCTTCATAAATCTAGTTTAAAGAAAGGTAAGGGTGGTGAAAATCATTGACCTTGTAGGTAAATATGTGAAGGGAAAGTTGTTTTGGTAAAATCCACCACTCTTATAGGTAAAGATTCACTTTGAAGTGGAATTATATTTCTTTCTAGGCCTCTACCTAATAGGCTTGTGTAGAAAAGTGAGGGCAGTTATTTTCAAATGTTGGGAAAACCTAGGTTGGGTAATTCTACCTGTCATATGCTAGGGTTTTAACATTTTCTTTTAATCACCAATGCTCACAAGGGTAAAAATTAAAAAAATGGGGGAGGAATAACAAAAACCATAATAAAAAGGAAAGAAAATCTTAACAAAAAGGAAAACTAAGAAAAGCAAAGAAAAAAGACTAAAAATAAAACTTACCTAGCAATTTCAAAATCTTAAGCTCAAAGTTGGTGAATTCATGATCCCACTTGCTCGCATGGTCAAATGATTGCAGGGAAGAGGAGTAGATGACTTAAAATAATCAAAATGAGAAATCAAATGACATTTAAATGCCCTAAACCAAGTGTGAACCACTCAGCATGTGCGGTCATAAATGCCATGCATAAAAATCAAGATCATGCATTGGCAATGATTTTTGCTACCCATGCGTGATATAGATAAATTCATGCATTGGCAGTGAAAATCACTGTCCATGCATGAAGAGGTGAAGATAGATGTAAGGGCAGTGATTTTAACCACTCCTACATGAAAATGGTAGAAGAAATATGCAAGGGTAGTGAAAATCACTGATCCTACAAAAAATACAAAAAAAACATGCAAGAGTAGTGAATTTCACTATTATTTCACTGAAATATAGAAAAATGTGCAAAAGCAGTGAAAAACATTGATCTCACATGAAAAAATGGTCTAACACCCTAAAAACTATCAAAACCCACCATTTTATCAGATCAACACTGTAAATGTTTTTTGAGAAAATGCAACGAGGGGGTGTTGAAAAGTTTCCAAGATGTTTAGACAACCTCCCTTGAGATGAAGAGAAACTTGCCTCAAACAACAAACCTAGAGCAAACACCATGAAATGGATAAGTTTCGTAGGGGTTATCCTTAAAATGAGCATGGTTAATTTTGGGAACAACATGTATCTAGTAACATTTACTCAATTAATATTAACTTACTAGTCAATTTAGTAATCCACTTAGGTACCAATGAGTTAAATAGTAAATCATGATGTAAGAACCTATCAAACATCTCAAATACATATTTTAACCATATTTATATATTTTGTTATAATAATATCCATTATTGTTACAATATACATAATAAAATACAATTTACACAACAAACAAATGTATTAGTAATCATATCATATTGTAAAACATTATAGTTTATAACATTAAATATCAAATACAATAAGTACAATGTTCTCCAAAACATATGAACATCAAACTGTCTTAAATATTAGTACAATAGCCATGAGTAATATTATCTAAAGGTTGAACAACTAAATGGAAGGGAGAGGATAATCAAGGTTTTTTACCTCTAACCATGAAACATATATCCCCCACACACCTCCCACCTGAGGAGTGTCCCTACCCTTCATAGAAGGGGAAATTAAAAAAATGTGGATATAAATACTTCAACCAGAACCCATGTGTTATAAAATCATGAATACATGCAATAAATCACATAGACTATGGAAATTCATTTCTCTAATATGACATAGTTTAAACATGTAAAATAGATTAAATAGGTGAAATACCAATGTTTCCAACTATAAACATTACTTTGGCCAAAGATTTTGTTATAGTTTCAAATCACATAGATCAGTCCTTCACACACATAAATACTCTTTACTAGTACATGATAATTGAACATCTAATGCCAAATGATAAATAAATGGATTTCATGGAATTTATACCTATATACCTCTCATTTGTCATTAGTGACATGCATAAGAGAACATCTCATAGAATATCTATACAACATAACCATAAAATAATTACAACATATAACTATAACAAATCAATCAACAAGCCTCTACTTGCATATGAAAAATAAAACACCTATGTTTTTCTTATAATAAAATAGGTCCATACATTTATATTTTTCAAACATTTATTCACTAATCTATATGAACACTATTTTTTAGAGAATTACAATTTTATATCTCTTAACACAAAATCTTACTTATAAGAGCTAATAATAACAGTTATCAAATTCAATCATGAATTCAACTCATTAATATAAACTAAAAAGTCATTACTTAACTTATCTACATATTAATTTTATTTACATATCCTTAAACCTTTGGGTATATCTATATTAATACCAAAAAAATAGACAAATCTCATAAATATTCCTACGAGCAATATACCTTACCCTATCTGGGTTACCCTAAAATATCAATCATGAATACATAATCAAATAATTATACAAGGAAATTATAATAACCCAAAACCATCATGTGAAATTAATTTTACCCAATTTTCATTCTATTTAGTGTAATTAAATGTTCACTCACTAATTTGACTATATTCTCTTAAGAGATAACACATAGCCCAGACGCTATTCAATTTCACATTTGGTATAAATATATTTTGGAATACTCCACACACAAACACACACACTACATGTAATAATATACATATAATTATATATACATGAATATGATCATATGAGTATGTTAAATTTTATAAGAAGATAATCTTTCTCACATGATCTATTGTTCAACTAGAACTCATATAAGTAGCTCCTAATTTTTATAAAAATAAATGCAGGTGGTAATATAAAAATCAAACTATAATAATGATCTAAGTTACACATTTATACTATATTCTTCATTATGAAATTTATATGAACCATAGCCATCAATTATAGTTATATTATATCTTAATACAAAATCGACTAAGCCACATTGAAACTTGTGAGGTTATTATCCTCTAAATATACCTATAGATGCAATACATATACATGTATCTACCTATGTCATAATATATGATATAGGGTTCCAATGACATTTCATTTATTTAATAAAATCTAAACATGACATTAATATGTTTGGAGATATGTCTCTAATTTTATATATTCTCAAAATTTACATTCACAATTCTACATAATAAAAGAAAACCCTAAAACTGACACAAAGAGTAACAATCCAAGTGTACTATGTTTTTCACCCTTATAATTTATATATTTAAATAATATTCAAGTGGTTTATAAATTCCAACAAGTCTATAAATACATAATAACATCTCTATTGACCTACAACTAGAACTCAGTTCCATCCCTATGTCAATAAGGATGACTCCACTTATTTATTTGAACTATATCTACGAGCATTTTAAATTGATTACAGATAATTTAAATAACCATATTTATTAGGATCATATAACATAATATCAACATAAACATTGATGAAATACCAATTATAAATTTAGAATTTTCATTTCTAAAATCAAAACCGGCCTACCTAGCTCCAAAATGATCTTTCCTAATTCGAATCAAAATGTCGATTTCCCTCTTTCTCTACAAGACTCATATTGATATGTCTCCTTTTCCACACCATGAAATTTGTTTGTCCTATTTATTTCATTCATATAAATACTTCTCACCTCTTCATGATCAAATATAACTCCCCCTTCTCTATCCATTTCGATTAATGATACAACTATTCTTTTAACTTTAGGTAACACCTAGGTAGCTTCATGAACCATAAAATCCTTCATGGCCACCATACACCCTCAAAAAACAAATAAACACATAAAATGATGAAAAATCCCATGAAACCCTAAAACACTCTTCAAAAATACTCATCACTCCTTTACATCAACTTTAAATAGTTTTAAGTTTATGATATTCTAAATATCAAATAATAAACCAATCCTTAATGTTTCCAAGACTTAATTTATGTAAACATAATTTGGGTAAATTTTAACCCTTTAATCACATTTATAAATCCTCACCCCCACCCCAAAAAGGTAAGATACAACAAATTCAAGCATTATATAAACCAAACACTAAGGTTTATTAAAAATTACTACTCTATATTACCAATATGCATATAGAAGTCTGTAATCAACATAAGCTAAATGATGGTTTTTAATGCAAGATTACATACCAAGGTTAGACTATAATAGTAAGTGTAATGTCAAAGTAACAAATTTATGTCAATCTAACCAAATCATAGTACTAGTATACACCACAACATCACCAAGTTGAATGAAACATACATTGGCCATGGAAAGTAATCAACAATCATATAAGAACTCATGCAATCATGAAAAATGAATCATGTAGTTAATAGTGAAAGTGAGAATTTATTCAATCCTATCATGGTGTGTGAAAGTTCCTAGTTTCATTCTCCTTACCCCCAATGCTGAGATCTACACCTTTCTCCCCAATGATACTCTCCCTCTATATCACTTTATGAGGGTGTAAAAATATTATAGTCACCTAAGTCAAACCAAGAGGTTGTTAGTCTATGTTATATCTAATACTCATCAAATATATATATATATATATATATATATATATATATATATATATATATATATATATATACATACATACACACACAGACACACACACACACATACTAAATTTTTATACTGCATATAAAAACCTACTAATGAAACCAAAATCAACACAATATTTCATGATAACATCTTAGTGTATCTATCATAGCATGAGAAAAACATCACATCCTATCTAAACATGAATAGTTAATGCAATTGTCACTATATATAAGTAATGTCAAATAACTAATCATAAATCAAAATTAATGAAACAAGAGTTTCAATTCCACATTAACACTAATGCAATATTTTAAGGAGTGGGATGTGATAACCTTCCACCCTAAAAGAGGTAATTGTATTGATAGTTTTATTTTATTTTTTAACTATGAAAATAAGAAACCATGTTCAGCAAAAAAAATTTCAAATAAATGAGGAAATAGCCTAGAAAATTAGTCATATTCCTCCTCGGTTGCACTATCGTTAGAGTATTGGTCCCACTGGAACTTTCACTTTGATACCTCTCTATTTCACAATATAGAATTTTAAGTATCAATTACTCTGATTGGTTTTATTGTGACCACCCCAAGATCTAAAACATGTAATGCATTCCAATATACAACATGAGAAGGATTAACTATAGACTTATTAAGATAAGATACATGAAAAACATTATGCACTTACGCTAAATCTAGTGATAAATCAAGTATATAAGCTATGAGATTAATGACTTATATAACCTCAAAGGGTCCCATGTATCTCATCGATAACTTGGCTGATTTTCCAAATTCAATATCACTCTTTTGGGGTTTAACCAAAAGATAAACTTTATCCCCAACTACAAATTGCCTTGCATTTATTTTTAGATTAGTATAGTTTTTTTTTTCCTATTATTGGTTTTAGCCAACCTTTTCCTTATCAATCTAACTTTATGCTCCATTGTAGAAAGTACATCTTATTCAAATAACACTCTAACTTCTAACTTATCTCTGTTGATTGGTGTTCTACACCTCCTACCATACAATGTATCAAATGGAGCCATATTCAAAGCTAATTTGTATGAATTATTGTAATCAAACTCAAAAAAGGATAGGTATTCTTACCACTTGTATTTTTTATCCATATAATACATTCTTCAAATATCTTTGAGAATCTAATTCACTCTTTCTATTTGAACATTAGTTTTTGTATGGAAAATAGTGCTAAAATTTAGTTGTGTACCCAATACTACATTAATATTTAACCAAAATATTTAAGTCATTTTAGGGTCTCTATCGTAAATGATACTTTTATGAATTCCATGCAATATTTACACCTATTAAACAAACCTCTTAGCAAGCATAGGTGCATCATCTATCAAATTTTCATGTATGAAGTGTGCTACTTTGGTGAGTTTGTCACCAACCATCAAAATCATGACGTGATGATATCTTAACAAAGGCTATACTTGTAAAAAATTCTTTAATAATGATCTACCACTTCTATTTTGGTATATAATGTGGGTATAACAAACCTACTAGATTTACATGCTTAACTTTAACACATTGACTTTATAAGCACCTAGAAAAAAAATGTCACATCCTTCTTATTTCCTTTTCAAAAATGAAGTGGTTTTATCTTTGCCAAGAGCTTATTAACACTTGGATGTCCTAAATATGGAACAATTTTAAATTTTCCTAACATTTTAATCTTCAAATTTTCTTTATTAAGCGCATATATTCTTCTATTGTAACTTATAAACCCATCATTTTAAAACTTTAATCCATTGTACCTAAGATTTTGAGAGTTTTTTGATAAATCTCTCTTAACTTTATCATAAAATTCATCTCTTGGAGATAATTTCACTATGAGATCATGTAAGGTGTTACTTATAGTAAATAATACTAATATATAACTTCTATGACTAATGGAATATACACATCTATTTTATTTACCCTTAATTTAGCTAATGTTGAAATCATAATATGATAAAAACTCTAATCACTACCTTTAATGAGCATTTATATTATCTTGGGTGAGAATGTATTTAAGTCCAAAGTTATCTAACTTGAGTTTAATTTGTTCTCCCAATAACTAGTGCCTCCAAAATTCTAAAGCATGCACTATTTTAGCTAATTACAAGTCATACAAGGCATAATATACCTCATGACTTCAATTTACTAGACTCAAATACCATAACCTAGGGAAAATTTTAGTGGTGAATCTTTGAAAATTCACAAATATTCTAGTTTTATAAATATGCATTTAGAAATTTTTTGGGTATTTAATATCTTGGAACCACCTAAATTTTCTAGATGCAAGTTAATTTTTAGGGTCATATCACCTATTGTCTAAGATATTTTCATTCAAATAAATGTTTTTTGCCGGTACCTCAAAAGGCAATCTAGGTACATTCACCTCACATAACACATGTAAATGATCATATACATATGTCAACATCTATCTACATATATACATATGATGATGGATATCTACATTTGTTGATGGCCATCATCATTTGATGGTGGTCATCTACATATGTCAGTAGTCATTTGCATATCTACATATACCAATAACCATATGCATTTATTGATGGCCATATGTATTTTTATGTCACTCATCTACAACATAAAATGACATTAAAAAACACTCAAAACATAAATATTATTACATATTTGGATTCCTCTCAAAAATTCATGCAATCTTTAAAAAAATCATCACAATCAAGTCCTTATACAAAATTTACATCTTCCAAAAGTTGGCTAATTGCTAGTGCACTTACTAATGGACATCCACATGATGTTAATGGCCATTCACATGATTCAAAAACCCATCAACATCATGTAGATGGCCATTAGTAGGTTCCAATATTGATTAGCATCATGTGGATGGTTTTGAACTTCATGCAAATGACTTTTAGTAAGTGTAGTGTCAACTAGACAACTTCCCAACACTGTAAATTTTACATATAGACTCAGATTGTGATGATTTTTGTTATAAAATTACAAAAAATTTAGAGATGAATCCAAATATTTAATAATATTTAAATTTAGGGAAGTTTGGCATTTATAAAATCTTGATTCACCCACCCATCAATTGATTTATTTATATAATTAATCACCTTCCAAATTGATTTTCCACCATTGTGAATCCAATTCACTTGGGAACCTCCAAGGGTTTTTTAATATAGACCACTAAAATTAAACCTACCATAACTTCACCATACTACATCATAACACCTCATAAACCATCACCTAATGAATTATTTATAACTAAAAAATGAGATTTAGTTTTGGAATTATCAACACCAGCACCAAAGTAATCCTCTCCTTCAAGATATAAAAGGTTTCTCACATTTTTATGACTAAAAAATCATTATTATTTCCACTAAATAGAGGTTATTGGGTTATCTACCTTGAAAAAAGTAATCCTAAATTTCCTGTAATATCATAAAAAACCCATAAAGATACATAACTCATGAACATTCCTAGGTGTTGGCCATTTGATAATGGATCTAATCTTAGTTGGATCCATTGAAATCCCCTCTTTATAAATATTATGTCCTATGTACTATACTCTTTTTTGAATTAAATCACACTTGGATAATTTCCCATAGAGCTTGTACTTTTGCAATCATTGTAGAGCCAACCATAAATACTCTATGTGTACATCTTCATTCTTCAAATAAATGAGGATATCATCAAGAAAGACTAAAAAAATTGATCAAATTAATATCTAAACATATTGTTCATAAGATTCATGAACACTGCAAGTGCATTCACTAATCTAAATGGACTCATCTAATCTTATGAACAATAGTGAGTCATGAAGGTTGTATTGATAATGTCTTCTTATTTAATTCTAAAATGATGGCACCCAAATCAAAAATAAATATTATAAAATATATTTTCACCATGAATTTGATCAAAAACATCATCAATATGAGGTAGTGAATACCTATTTTTGATAGTTTCCTTATTCAACCTCATATAATCGATACATAAACAAAGGGTCCCATCATTATTGTTCAAAAAAACTATAGGTGTACCCTACAATGATATACTTGGATAAATCAAACCTTTGACTAACAAATCCTAAATTTGGGACTTCAATTCAACTAATTTAGTTCTTGTCATCCTATAGGGATCTTTATACAAGGGTTCTAATCTTCAAATAATGTTGATGGAGAAGAAAAAAATCCCTTTTGGGTGGTAAACTCAAAAATGATTTAGGAAAGACATATTAAAACTCATGTAGAAATGGGTAATCTTAAATTATATGCTCCTTGAATTATTCCATCTTATTCATCTTAAATTTGAATTCATGACATCCTTTTCATTGAACCTTTCCCAGATTGAATGACTAAGATTTGCCTTAGCTACAACTCTCTTACCTTTCCCTGAAATTGGGTTTGGTTCCCCAAATCAGCTAAGCATTATACCATTTCAAGGTAGTATTTGACCTTATATTTTTTCTTATCAATCCAATCCACTCTCACAAACACATTATATGATCCTAATGGTGTTACATAAAGATAAACTACCATAGTGAACTCTATCAATTTGATTTTAGCTTCTACTAAGCACTTGTCAACCTTAACTTTGGATTTATTCCCATACTAAACTAGCCAAGTGTTTACCAGAAAACCATCTTTACTAGATAATTTACTCAACATCATAGGAGAAAAAACCCTTAGTAGATCCTATGTCTATTTAAATGGAAACATGTTGACCAAAAAAAGTACCTTCTAGTTCAATGGGAGAAGCCTAAAATTTATCTTAATAGTTGTCAAATTCTATATGAATTCTTTATTGAAAGTATCCCTATTATGATGTAGAGGAGTTATTATTAATGTTATCTACTTTTACCTAAGGGAATTCCTTAAAATAATGGTCTCCTTCACCATTGAAACATCTACCAGGTAGTCCCTTCCTCTTAGATTGGACTCTTCCTCTAGATCGCTCCTTCAAACCACTTCCTGATTTCTTATTTCCAAATGCACTATTGACTTTTACATTTTGATTCTTGAACTGGTTATTATTTTTTTCATTCCATTTCTAAATATTTTTATTGAAGGTTGTTTTAGTACCCCCAAACTTATTTTTAAACTTTTCTCTATCCTTGGAAAGATATTTCACTTTGTATTCCTACTTTACAACCTTTTCAAAAACTAGATCCATAATGGATGGTCCATGCACATCCACTTCACACCCAAGTTTAGGTTTCAATCCCATGATGAACTTTATGATCTGAAAACACTCATTATTTTCATACTTGGGACATACTTTAAGAGATTTATGAATTGATCCTATTATTAATGAACTAAATAATCCCTTAGTTCATGTTGTAAAAATATCTTAGGTTTTTATCAAAATATAACTGGGGTGGCCACCATGATCTAAAAACTATCACAAAGTAATCCCATATAGTGGTGGTGGAGTCAAGATTCATATCAAATTTAATATTATCCCATCATGTTGTTAATTCACCAACTAATTGGTAATATCATTAAACTACCTTAATTACCTTAGAGTAATTTTTAATCTTGAAATATTGTCCATTTCAATAATCTAGGCTGCTACTCTATCACCCAAAGTAGTACCATCAAATTTGGGTGGGTTTACCTTCTTTATGTCCCATGCTAGTTTTTCAGCCACTTGAGCTCTAGCATCCTAGTACACTTCCTCATGTATTTTATCATGATGAGTTTCCTATTCATTAGGGTTTTATTCAAGTACTTACTATTCATTTTACTCTTTTTGGCCATACAATTATCATTATATAGTTGTTATATGGTCCTATGTTTCATTTATAACAATGAGAATATGATCAAGCCTCCTAACATGTTCAATTACTAGCTGATTGGGATGAATTAGACGGTTGGCATTATAATGTCACTCACTAGTTGGTCTTCCTCACACCATTCTAATTACTAAAAATTAGAAGAGTAAATATTTTTTGAGATCTAAACTCTAAGCTTTGATATCAAAATATTATAACTCCAATGGGTTTAATTGGGAGATAAATAGTTTTTTTACACCAAATCATATCATCTAAATCATTAATTACAAATAATGATTAATATCTATTGTTTAAATGCATCTAGTATCATTTACTATTAGCCTACTGGTCAATGTAATGATCCTTTTAGGTATAAAAAAGTTAAATACTAAATCATGAGGTAAAAAACCTATCAAACATCTCAAATATTTATTTTAACCATATTTAAAACTTTTTCTCAAGTACAACCTCTGATGTTACAATAGCTAGAATAAAATACAATTTATAAAGGAAATGATTATAATAATGAATCATATCATATTATAAAAAATTATAATATATATCACTAAATATAAAATATAATAAGTACAAAGTTATCTAGAACATATGAGCATCAACCATCTCAAATATTGGTAACATAATCATGAGTAAGATTCTATAAAGGTTGAACAACTGAATGGATAAGGAGAGAATCATCAAGGTTATTTACCTCTAACCATGGACCATAAATCCCACACATACCTCCAAATTGGGGAGGGCCCTACCCTTCATGGAAAGGAAGATAAAAAAAATGTGGATATTGAGAATTCAACTAGAACCCCTATGTTGTAAAATCACTAATATATGCAAGAAATCACATAGACTATGGAAATCAATTCCTCTAATATGACATCATGTAAACATGTAAAATATATTAAATAGGTGAAATAATAACTTTTTTAGATTAAAAATTAGTTTGGCAAAATATTTTTAATGGTTTTAAATCATATCAATTAGTCATTTTAACAGACACACACTCTCTGCTAGTACATGATAGCTGACCATCTAATACTAAATGATTTATAAATGGGTTGTCTAGTAGCTACTCCTATATACCTATTAATTTCCATTAGTGACGTGCATAAGACAACATCTCATAATATAGTTATATAACATAACCATAAAATAATTACAAAATATAGATATATCAAATCAATCAACAAGTCACTACTTTCATATTCCAAATAAAACACCCATGTTTCACTTATAACAAAATAGGTCCATATATTTAGACTTTTCAAATATCTATACACTAACCTCTATGGACATTGTTTACTAGAATATTAAAATTTTATATCCCTTAACATTAAAAATATTGCTTATAAGAGTTGATAATAACACTTATCAGATTCAGTCATGAATGCAAGTCACTAATATTAACCACAAAGTCCTTATAGTATCTACATCTTAGTTTTTATTGACATAGAATTAACCCTTTGGGTATATCTATATTCATCCCAAAAACAATAGACATATATCATAAATATTCATATAAATAATATACCTTACCCTATCTGGGTTACCCTAGAATCCCACTCATGAATAAGTAACCAAATAATGATACAAAGAATGTATAAGAACCCAAAACCAACATGTCAAATTTATGTCACCCAATTTTTTTTATATTTATTTTAACTAAATTTTTACACACCAATTATAGTATATTCTCTTTAGAGATAACACATAAATAAGATGCTAATCTATTTTGCATCTATTATAAATATATTTTGGCATACTCTAGATATACATACATACATACATGTATGTATTTATGTATAAATATATATATATATATATATATATATATATATATATCATAGCTATAAATACACAAACACATATACACACATGTATAAATACATAAAAAGATACATACATATATATACACACATGAATATGCTCATATGAGTATGCTAAATTTGATAAGAAGGCAATCTTGCACAGTATTTTTTTAACCATAACTCAAATAGGTAGTTCCTAATTTTTATATAAATAATTTCACTTGGCAATATCAAAATACAACTATCACAATGATCTAAATTCCATATTTACACTCCATTCTTCACTATAAAATGTATACAAAACATAATAATCCATTATAGGTTATATTACAGCTTGATATAAAATAAACTAAGCCACATTCAAACTTGTGGGGTTATTATCCTCTAAATAAACCTATAAATACAATACACATACATATATCTACCCAGGTCATAAAGATATTTCGACATAGTTTTCTTTTAGTAAAGAAAGGTATAGTCTCATATTAATCCATCTAATATCAAACTACAATTTTACCCACATATAAAATGGTTATTTACAACTAAAATTCATACTCCTAATACACCATTTATAATTTTAAATTATAAATTATCCACACATACCATAATGTCTATAGATATAGGTTTATTTCCTATTGAACACTACCAACTAGTATCACAATATTAACCTAAAAGAATAACACCCATCAAGATTCCATTTATTACCAATATCCAATAAAATATACCCTTAAATCTCATGTACTAAGCATTGGTTATCTATAGGGTTCCAATGACATTTCATTTATTTTCTTAAATTGAAACATGACATTACTATGTTTGGAGATGTATCTCTTATTGTATATATGCTTAGAAATTACATTCATATTTTTGCATGATATAAGAAAACCCTAAAACTAACACAAAGATTTATAATTCAATTTTATTAGATTGAAATAACATTCTAACGTTTTATAAATACCAACAAATATGTAATGGTGTAATAACATCTCTTTTGACCTTTAGATGGAACTTAGTTCCATCCCTAGGTCAATAGGGATGATTCCCTTTATTTATTTGAACTAGAGCTACATGCATTTTAACTTAACTATGGATAATATAACTAACCATGTTTATTACGCTCATATCACCTTGAATCAACATAAACATTTATGTAATACCAATTACACATTTATCATCTTCATTTATAAAATAAAAAATTGGTGTACCTAATTCAAAAAATGTTCTTTACCTATTCAAATAAAAATGTCTAAGACCATCTTTATATTGTAAGACTCAAATTGCTATATATTATCTATCTCTCCTATATTTCCTTTCTTTATCCTCTATATTATTATCTTATTCAACAACTACCCCTTTTCCATCGACTTCCATTAGTGATACAATAGTTGTCTTAAGTTTAGGTTCCACTGAGGTAGTTTCACAAACCTTATAATCTTGCATGGTTGCCATACACCCTAAAAAACCAATTTAACACATGTAATGATGAACAAGCCCACAAAATCCTAAAATACTCTTTGAAGATACTTCTAATTCTTTGACATTGAATTTAAATAGTTTTAGGTTTATGATATTCAAAATATCAAAGAATAAAACCAACCCTTAATGTTTCTAAGACCTAATTTATGTAAATAAAATTTGGGTAAATTTTATCCCCTTAATCAATTTTATAGATCCCCAAGGGTAAGTTATAATAAAACAAAACTTTTCATAAACCAAACACTAAGGTTTATTAAAAATTAAAACTATTGTATATTACTAATATGCATATACAAGTTTTTAGTCAACATACGTTGAATGATAATTTTTAGTGCAACATTACATAGCAAGGTTAGACCATATACCAAGTAAGCATAATATCAAAGTAATAATTTTATGTCAATCTAACCAAATAAAAATAGTAATATACACCACAAAATCACCAAGATGGATGCAGTATAAATCACTAATTACAATTATATAAAGTAAACATCAACCGTAAATAAACACATGCAATAATGAAAAATAAATCATGTAGTTAGTAATGAATTTAAGTATTAATTCAATCCTAATATGGTTTGTATGGGTTAAAAATTTTCTTGTATTTAAACATAATGCTAACATTTGCACCTTCTTCCCTGATGATACTCTCCCTCTATAGCACTCTATGACGGTGGAACAATCCTGTAGTCACCTTAATCAAACCAAAAGTTAGTTAGTCCATGTTGTATACAAAGGGAAATGTAACTTATCTATAAATCAATCCTATCTCAGAGAAGATAAATCTTACTTATACTTTTGATTATTGATATAATATATATTTAGGGTTATGATCAATTTAGATCTACTAGACCTATCCAAGGGATATCTTATCACAATAATATCACTAGGGAGGGTACCAAAGCCTCCATTAAAGCAAAACTATGTAATAACCCTAACTAGGTATTTTGTTTTCATATTAACTAATGTATGAATGATAAAAGTAAAGTAAATTCTAATGTAATTCTCACCAAAGATTATGGCACAAAGTGGGGATAATAAACATAAAAATTAAACATGCATAGAAGACATATGTTCACTTCAATGTATACATAATCCTAATACATGGGAAAGAAGTAAAAATGCATATCTGTCTACTCTTACAAAGGAGGAACAAAGTTAGGAATACTTAACTTTGAAGATGAATGTGCCAAGCCTTAATTTCTCCCTCATCCAAGGTGATTCACAAGAGGTTTTTATGGTAAGTAAGGTTGAAAAGGATAAATCATCTCTAAGCTACACAACTTATCTATGCATCTAAAATACTTCTCCAAAAAACAATATCCATATCTCCAAAGAAAGGATGAAGCCATAAGCTATTATCCTCAAGTAGAATGGTAGAGAAATAGATGTGTAATATATATCTCTGATTATTATATTATATTCACAAGAAATGAAAAAATGAATGTGTTTATATATATAGGTGAATATAACCCTAGTCCTTTCAAAAAATTTGGGTGAAAGGGTCAGTCCAATTGAATCTGCATCATTATTAACAAAACTAAATTAGGTCCTAGTATAGGTTGGTCAAGGGTTAACCTAGACCCTAAATGAGTTTTATCAATTAGAGTATAGGGTTGATGGGGATGACATTATATTATAATCCATCCTAAAGGAATTTAGGTTAGGTAAGGGATATTGAAAGAATAAAATGACTAGAGGAGGGTGAAAATAGGAGGTAAAGCTTAGGGGAATGTTTATTTGGAGATGGTTGTGTAGATATCAAGTGGTAGTAAAGGGACAAAAATAATATGAAGTAGTAATGGTCTACCCATCTCTTTCCTAGTGCACCCTTTAAGGCATGAACTTTGAGATATTAAGACTTGATGGATTATTATAAGAGATAAAGCATCAATAATTGATAAAATTTAAAAAAATTATGTGTATACATATGCCACACTTAAATCTCCTCATGTGTCACTTAAGTGTAACATAGGATGGTGTTTCAGGAAAAGAACATAGAAAAACACAATGGCGAAGTCAAATAAATTTAATTAAAGAGAAAATAAGGTAAATTAAAGGATATAATTGAAAAAAACATAATTTTACTTACCTAATTGCTATAAATAAAGAGGGAGATGTAAACAATGTGAAGGTGTCCAATGTTGAGAACAATAGGCCAACCTATATAAGTTAATAGAAAAAGAGTGAAAAAATCAGAATTTTGGGAAAATATACATGTAATAAGCAAAAATATTCTCTATGATGTCAGTATTTTAGTAACTTTGACACTTTAGAAAAATAGCTAGTAAAAATATGATCAAAAGATAGAATCTAGTGGTAAATATTTGAAAGGTAAATAATTTTAAATGGTAAATATAAATAGGGTAAAAAAATGTTATTTCTTATTTTTACTATTCTAATAAAATAGAGTTTTGAGAGACCTAGATGGAGACTAGAGATCTATCATGGTGAGGAGATGATAACTAAGATGGGGAGGATGTATAGTGGCTACAATGAATGTAGTACATGTAAGCAATTGGATAACATCACCAATATAATATTTCAAGGCAAGAAGATGGTTGATCTATTATTGATATGATCAATCTAGATGGAAAATGAAGGGGTCAATTTAGCATCATAAATAAAATATAAGGCTAATTTAGTATTAAATGGGTTGATTCTATATAAATTTGAGAAACTAAGTCAAACTAACTAATTTAAGTGGATAATTTATGAATTTTTAATAATGTATTCTAAATATTTATGACATGGAGATCTGATACATCTTTTGTTGTCTGATATTTTAAAAATATGTTAAAGTTATTTGAATCTAATAGATTTGTCATGGATTTCAAACATATTGGATCAATTGACTGATGTGGATAGAGTATGATTGCTCACAATAGAGTTTAGATGTACCATAGAGATGAGGTAGATTTTACTTAGTTTTGATCTCATTGTCATGTTTCTTGGAGAATGGGAACAATTGAACTAAACATTATTGTGGTTGGTGGATGGGGATACCATTGAGATGGGTATCACAATAGAGGATGTTCATGCATTATTTAGAATATCAATAGTAGGGACACTAGTGATCATTGGGACATCAAATGATTTGGGGGGGGGAGGTGAGCATAGTCCAAGTGGAAGACATGATTAGATAGGATATACCCTAGATTTAGGGTGAGATTATTTTATGTCTATTTTTTGAATAATATGGACATCTAGAAGGTCATGATCATACTTTTGATAGCATGAGTACTATGTGACAAGTCAGATGACAAGTTACTATTATACATAATAGTCGTATGGTAGTTCATTTTGGATCAGGTAGTACTATACAATTTTGGTGCTATCATTTATGTCTAACTCATGCATGATATGTTTGGGATGATATCTAAATCATATAAGACTATGGGTCTTATCATTTTTTTGAGTTCTTGGAAAATATGAGAGGTTCATCATGTATTGTCCAACTAGGTTACCCCATGTGGTTGATGATAGATTACCTTGGGTGGTAAGATGGAGGTAGGACCATATAGCTTAAGGATTGTAAACTATCACACAAGGAGAGATCATGTGGTATCCCCACATGCACATTGTTATTATATCACCTAATTTTTCAATTATTAGGATAGGTCTGGCATGGGTGTAGATCATGGGACACTATACCTCATGGGTAGAGTTACATCTAGTGGCACACTCTCTAGGGTATTTTGGACTCCCACATATAGTGGCCCCTAGATTAGTGCCTTATTATTGGGCATGACATGTTAAAAATTTGAGGGGGAGAGGAGAAGGAGAAGTACTAGTAGAGATAATTATGATTAGGTTGTGGTGTGCTAGAGCATGGATTGGTTGATCATGATAGTAGGCATTAGTGGGAGGAGGTGAAATAGATGTGGATGCAAGCCCAAAATAATCACTAATAGGCACCTCATAAAAAGTGACCACACAAATGACACCATAGATAGAGGCACTATCAATGAGAGAAGGAACATATGAGGATACAACATAGGACGATCCAAAAACCACTCCAAGACATAACTATTCCATAGAGGCACCTCTTAATAAATTATCACAACATGCTCGAGTGGTTACTCCTAGATTTTTATTAGTGTGGAGGCAATTTATAGAAGAGACATTTGATCACTGACTAGATGAAGAGACCATGTTTGAAAGATTATCATATGGGGAGATGGTGGTTGGTGACAACAACATTGGTGAGAAATTTTATAATTTTGATTTTATGATTTGATATAAGACACTAGTTTCATGTGATTATAGTAGATATATATATATATATATATATATATATATATATATATATATATATATATATATATATACATTGATCACTATAATAGGAACCTCATAAAGAGTGACCACACAAATGACACCATAGATAGAGGCACTATCGATGAGAGAAGGAACAGGTGAGGATACAATATAGGATGATACAATAACCACTCCAAGACATAGCTATTCCATAGAGGCACCTCTTAAGAAATTATCACAACATTCTCGAGTGGTTACTCCTAGATTTTTATTGGTTTGGAGGAAATTTATAGAAGAGACATTTGATCACTGAGTAGATGAAGAGACCATCTTTGGAAGATTATCATATGGGGAGATGGTGGTTGGTGAAAACAAAATTGGTGAGAAATGTTATAATTTTGATTTTAATATTTGATATAAGACATTAGTTTCATGTGATTATAGTAGATATATATATATATATATATATATATATATATATATATATATATATATATATAAAAATATATTATCTATCTATTTTTAGTTTTCTAGAAATTTTAGTAGAGTAGATCAAATCAGGATCTCTATTTATGGATGTAAACCATGACATTTTGAATGGGGTGTTGTCATCATATGACCCCACCACATTATTTGATCTAGCAGTACCATCTACCTGAGCCTAGGTAGATTGGTTTAGACTTCTATTGGAGAGGTTACAAGGTAGTTATAGGCATGTAGGTATAGATTGTAACAACTGATATGAGTTGGAGAGGGAGAGTCACATGCTTATCATACCTTGGATTACGAGAAAGTAGTGCACATGTCTACCACTATCTAGTTTGTATAAGTGCATGACTATGTGGTCAATCTATAAGGATAGGTAGTATGTTTGAAATCCCATACTACCTCATCATAGCATATCATTTAGAGGGAATAGTCCTAGGCATCTATGGGTAATGTGGCTAGGCCAGAAGATAGACATGATGGATCCTAGCCTTAGAGCTAGAGCTATTTTATATATTGTACCTTTTATTGTATAAAACACATGATATTTAGATATTGATTTTAATAGTTGGATTTGATCTCATGAGTTGTATTTTGTTGTGGATGTTGATGCATGGATATATTTATTTATATTACACATATTTATCCTTTGTTTTAATGTTATGGTAAATATATATTGATTGTTTTCTTTTCTTGCATTATGTGATACACATGAATGGCTAAAAATAAAATGACAAAAATGACTTGTAAAAGTATAGGTAGTCAAAAAAAATGTAGTACACACTATATCATGATGGGAATTGTTTAATAATAAAAGATGACTAAATATAATAAACTAAAGATGGTAAAAGGGGAAAAAATGTGTTTAAACCATGTAAAATATTTGCACCAAATTAAAATAATTTAAATCACACTATATCATGGGAAGTATGAAAATAATGAAATAGAAATGGAAAACACACAAAAACCAAATGGTGTAAAAATAAAATAATTAAGTCAGTCAATCATAATAAATCATGGTGGGAAGTATAAAAGAGAAAAAAAATTGAAAAAATGGACTTAAATTGATCAAACTAATTCAAGTTGGGAAGGACGAAAATTTTAAGAAAGTGGTTGTAAGCATACATGCAATCAGAAAATAAGAAGATAAAAGTGAAAAATTAATAAAGTAAGCATAAAAATACTATATCAAGATGGGAATCATGTTAATGGCATGTAACTCATAATCAATCACTAGTTATCTCAAATTTGACACATTTAATTTCATTGTGACTTGGGTATTGGGATATTTTGTGAGGAAGGTCTAGTCCTACTCATGGTCTTATAATGTAACTCATAAATGGAAACTCCTTGAGGGAGTGATCAACTAAAAAAAAATATTTCTCAAGGGTAAATATTAGGATTATTATAAATAGAAGAATTAATGTAAAAATCACAATGTAGGCATATATGAGAAGACCTTAGGAAACATGAGGCACACTAAGGACATAAAAAACACTAAGAGGATAGTGATTATAAATATACAAGGATACCCATTCATGATAAGCACAAAGTTGTATATGCAAATAAGTGAGATACTAATATTGACTCATATTGGTTATATTAACAATAAAAGTAAAATGGCCCAACCTTCCCATAATATGTTCCCTATTCCTCAGGACATCTTATAGAGTCATCATTCTACTACAAAGATTGGGTACTTGTGTGAGAAAGTAGGTATCACTATAATAATTTTTATTCTGATTTTATAATATACTAGCCTAACACACCCCAATATACCTCAACTCTATCATGAGGTCAATTTCTGAGTTTGATCTTCAATTAGAAAGAGGAGATGTGTTTTGAATCATGTATTTTATTGTGATTTGACTTTTGAAATTTTGAATGTTTCCTTTTGTATCATTTCCTTTTATTTAAATGGTTTGGATTTTGAATTTTTTTGGATTTTATGATTCTTCCTCCATACAAACTTGGAACAACCAACATGAGGGACAAAGTGATACACATGAATGAACCTTATACTTTGTCTAAAAGAATATATGTATTTAAATACACGACTGATTTAAAATCTTAGGATTACCTATGAACCAATATGTTATCTCAAGTTTCAAACATGTGTATGCTTAGTTTGAAAAAATAAATAAGTAGAATAAAGGAAGATCCAAAGTGGACCGATAAGATAGGATTATGATGAGAGAACATGTTTTCTAATTGATCACATGGTAAATAAGTATTACTAAGGGGAACAAGGTTTGTATAACCATGTCACAATAATAATTATCTATATTTTTTAGATAAGATAACAAACAAGCATGAGAAAATAAAAAGATATTCATGGAAAGAAATGAACTCATATAGGTAAGCATGTAAAAAAATCCATAAGAATTAAAATTGAAGAAAGGACATAATTTGAAATATAAAGATCCATGTAAGATAGATAAATAAATAAAAATTTGACACAAAATCAAATTATATAAATTACAAGTATATAAAGAATGGTGCACACATCTAATCCAAAAACTAGATTGAATAAGAAAGTGAGGGAATACCATGTTGTGTTAAATAGTGGTAAATATGTCCAAGAATATTATCCATAACATATGATATATATTTTTGAAGCTAGATCATAACTATAGTGAGGGTCTCATCGATCTTCAATGAAATCTATGAAAAGAACTCTTGCCGAATCTCCTCTATAGAAAATGTATGAGACAAAAAGGAACCATCGATATTCTCATGAGGTTAATTATGCATAGAATACTCATGAGAAGGAATAGGAGTGGAATATATGAGACAAAAAGGAACCATTTTTAGAGAAAGGACCATAGGTGAAGTAGGATCCATGTGTGGAAAAGGAACCACAATTGGAGAATAATCAACAAGTGGAGGAACCATAGGTAGAGAAGGGACCACAAGTGGAGTAATCATAGGGGAAGAAGGTGCCATAAGTGGAGAGACCATGAGGAAAGAAAGAGGATCCTTCTTAATTTGGTGACTTATGGGAAGAGGAATAAAAGGCACAAGAATGGTCATAAGGTGATCCTAAAGATGATGTTAAAGGATGTAGAAATAATCAGTGTGATGGGTACCACACTATCATTATAGATAAAATACCTATCCATATTTAGGAATGTACTCAGTTGATAACTTTGTAGGAGGTATAGCCTTATTTGTAGGCTAGGTAAGGATAAGATGCCATGTGTCGATATATTGTCAAATATTTTGAATATAGGTGGAGGAATGATTATTTGTGATATGGGAGTAATAAATACTCTTTTTAGTATACTTTATGGATTTACTAATAGAGCAAGTAGAAGAAGAAGTTTGGGAGGGATAGTATAACTATGAGTCTTGAGTCTAATGACCATCAACTCTATAAATGTCATAGTAATTTTGATTTGCCCATTGGGTGGACATGGAAACAAAATACAAAAAATGGCATAGGCCATCACCAAGGGGAGGTGGGGCTATTGGAGATATTAAACAAAGCTATTTTGAAGGATAAATAAAATAAGAAGTAAGAAGAGACTCAACTAAAGTTAGAGTGTGAATAGCATCTAGACTAGGATTAGTTGAGGGAGGAGTAAGATGTATAGAGGGGTTAAGGATGGTATCAAACATCTTAGGAGGAAGCAAAATATAGGGATCTTATTATCTAGTGAAATGATAGGGACCAATCATAGCAAAATCCATAATCATGATCCTAAGAGGTTATTTAGAAATAAGAGGTGTTCCATGTGAATGCACCATATTTACCCTAAAAACAAGAAGAATAATTATAAAAGTAAGAATTATATAAGACGGAATATGATAAGATGAATGGAAATACTAAAACAAAGAAGAACGATAATGAAGGATCTCAAGATATCTATCCTGGACAAGACCTCCTAGAAATGGATCATATAAAGTATAACCATCATCATAATTGGGTGTATGAAGTTCAATGGCATAGGTAGGTATGACCTTCTCATCAAAAGTGGTGTGATGAATAAAATGTTGAGTTTTTGTTAAGACAATTGGTATATCATTACTAGGTGGCTGATGGGAACATGAATTAAAAGATGGTGAAAGTTGGGAAAAGAGATGAGGAGAAAGATCTAATGTTTGATCTCAAGGTTGATTACATCTAGATCATCATAATTAAAATCTAAGAGTTTAGGTGGAATGTTCCTAAAGAATCTATGGTGACCATCATAACCTCACATACATTTGATAGGAAAATAAAAAAATTGATATTCTTAGAATTACACATTTGGTAAGGTTTCAAGGGTTGTAATTTTTAATACACCATGGTCCTAGAATTATTCAAAATTCCAAGGGTTAGTGTATCCTTAAACCCAATAGATATCACCATTATGGGAAACTTGACACATTGGCAGGAAAAAGAGGTGGCAAACCTTATGCAATGAATCCATGGCCCATTAAGTAAGATATTTTAGGAAACGATAGATTGAATATCATAACCTTCACTCAAATATTGAGAGATAAGTATTGGAGTTGTTGCCAGGGTCTGAATAACGTGAATGCAATGGTCAAGTGATCACAATAAATGAAGTTGGTGTACACCACAAAGAATCTAAAGCAAAGTGAAATCACTGAAAGAGATAATTTTCAAAAGACAAATAGAAGCAAAACCCAATATTCTATTAACTTAAGATGGCCATAGTGAAGAATACATATAGGAGAGCACGTAAGTAACTCCTCCACAAAAGGTGGTCAAAGCACCCCAAGAACAGACTATAACTCTTCCATGAAAGGTGGTGAAAAGGTGCTAAGAATAGAGAAGTAACTCCCATACCTGAAATAGCTAGTCAAAGGAGTTACTTATGACATACTTATGACACATATAACACACCTATGACACACATCTCCACATAAGCTAGCCTATCCCACGAATGTAGGAAAACTCCATGTATGCAAAAATATTTAATATTCCCTTATTAAATAATAGGGAAAAATAAAAACCTACACTAACACCCCCCATAAGCGTATCTTAGGTGGGTAGTGTGGAAACATAAAATGGGTCCCGATAACTAGGCCTAATGAGGTACCCATGTACAAATGTAATCTCCCATAAGATAGATAAAAGGAGAAAACCCATAGGATAAAACTCCCCCCCAAAAGAGAGACATAAAATAAATGAAGAGGATAGTGACCCCCTTGAAGATGATGCTACTGCAGATGTGGACCACACCCCAAGAAGAGCTCATAGATGAATGAACTTTCTCTCAGTGAAAGGTTTGGAGAAGATGTCTACAACCTACTCTAAATACTAGCAAAATATCAAGTCAATGACCTGACTATGAATAAGCTCCCAAATTAAATTCATGTGAATCTATATGTGCTTGGTCCACTGGTGCTGAACCAAATTCATACAAATCTAAATGGTACTCTAGTTATCACAATAAATGATGGTGGGTTGCCTAATAGGAATGTCAAACTCAAAAAGTATCCCCTAAAGCCAAATAGCCTCAATAGCTACATTAACAGCTCCCCTATACTCTACCTCTATGGATGATATAGAAATAGTATTTTGCTTCTTGCTAGAGCAACTGATAGGACCAGAACCTAGAGAGAAATTGTAACTAGAAGTGGACTTGTGAGTATGTGAATTTCCAAGCTAGTCTTAATCTGTATACCTAATCAAGTTAGCCTCTATGACATATATGTAACGAATCCCATATCTATGTGAACCCTATATGTAATGTAAGATCCTCTTAGCTTCTTTTCAATGCAGCTCATGAAGTTCCTACATAAATCTAGAGACAAGTCAAACTGCATATGATATGTTGAGCCTAGTGTGAGTCAAGTAGATGAGACTTCCAACAAGTTGTCAATACTGAGTGGCATTAACTAATGGTGAAGAATAGTTAGCCTCAAGCTTGACTCCTGATAGAAAGGGAGTCAAAGATGGCTTGTAATCAGCCATATGAAATTGAGACAATAAATCAAGAGCATACTTAGGTTGTGTAAGAGAAATCCCTGAATCTGACTGTGAAATATTAATGCCAAGGAAGTAGTGCAACAAACCCATGTCTGTCATGTCAAATCTATCCTGGAGAGATGCCTTCACCACTGCAATAGCCGATGAAGAACTCTTGGTGATCAAAAGGTCATCAACATTTAGAACCAAAATCAGGAGCGAATCATCCTATCATAAGAAGTAGACATTGGGGTTAGAATGGCACCTAGTGAAACCCATTGTGAGAAGGAAGGAATCCATCTTGGCATACCAAGCTTGAGGGGCCTGTTTGAGGCCATAGATAGATTTCCTAAGTCTACATACTAAGGAAGAATCCTAAATAAATCTTGGTGACTGCTCCATGTAGATCTCCTCCTCTAGGTCTCCATGAAGAAAGGAACTCTTCACATCCATCTAGTGCACATCCCAACCATGTGCTATGGTAATAGCCAAGGTGAGTTGGATAGAATTCATCTTTGTGATGGGTGAAAAGGTTTCTAAGTATTCAATGCCTACCACTTGTGAGAAACCCTTGGCAACCAATCACACCTTGTACTTATCAATTGACCCATCTACTACAAACTTGGTATGATATATCTACCTACATCGAACCATCTTCCTTCCCTTAGGAAGTGAATTCAAGTCCTAAGTGTGATTTTTGCTTAAGGAAGAATATTCTTCCTCCATAGTAATATCCCACTTAGGTACCCCCAATGCCTCTCAAAAAGTCTATAGATCCAAAACAAAAGCAAAGAAGGCATGTGGATCTCTCTGAAAATCCCCCCTAATATGTCTGTCATTTGTGGGATCTCCTACGCAAGTGCCAACACTCTCAAGTGTCTATCTAGCCCAAAGTGGCCCAGAAGTGGGTGAGTCAGGTGTTAACTTCTCATCCTCTGACTGACTAGAGGTGGATGACTCTGCACCACTGTCCTTGCTATCTGAACTTGAAGAAGAAGAAGATGTCTCTGGCTCAGGAACTTGTTATGGCTAATCTGAATCTAAGGAATCATCATGAAGAAGTAGATCTAATGAGAGAGAAGAGCCAAGTGTTGAGTCTCTAGGACTCTCCTGAAAGTGGACACTTCTCTCAATGAATAACTCATGAGTGGTTGGATATAGAAGGTGATACCCCTTAACACCATCTGGATATCCTACAAAGATGCAAGGCTTAGACTGACATTCCATAGTTTTGCATTTCTTCTTCAGTATGCAGGCCATGGCTAGGGATCTGAAAACCCTAAGGTGCTCAAATTAGGTTTCCTTTTATGCCAATCTTCAAAGGGTGCTATCCCTCTTAAAGGTTTGTGAAGAACACTATTTTGAATGTAGCAAGCATAATTGATAGCTTCAGCCTAGTACTATGGTGCTAAGGATTTGGAGTGAATCATACAACTACCCATCTCTTTTAAGAACTTATTTTTTCATTCTATAACCCCATTCTATGAGGGACTATAACTGACTGTGTGTTGCAAATCAATCCCCTCTATGGTGTAAAACTACTCAAACCTGTTGCTGACATACTCCCCTCCATTATCAGTTCAAATAACCTTGATCGATGTCTCACTCTATTTCTCAACAAGAGCCTTGAAGTTTATAAAAGTTTCAAACACTCTAGAATTTTGTTTGAGAAAATATATCCAAGTGTACCTAGAGAAATCATCAATGAAAGTGAGGATGTACTTGGCCCTTATGAAAGATGGTTTGGGAAAGGGTCCTGATACATCATTGTGGACTAAATCAAAAGGTTGTGAAGCCCTCCAAGCTTTGTCTTTGTCTAATTTTGCTTTGGGATGCTTCCCAAGGGAGCACCCCTCACAAAGTCCTTTTGAGAATTGGACACGACGCAATCCAATGACCATGTCATGTTTACAAAGTTGCTCAAGGTAGTGGTAGTTAAGGTGGCCAAACCACTCATGCCATAATTTAATAACTCCATATGAATGAGTTAGAAATGCTGGTGGAGAAGATTTTGGTGCAAAATGTGAGAAGGTGTATAACCTTGCTTGGTGATCTTCCCTACCCACTACCACTGTAGTATCACTATGCAATTCCCTAATAGCCACTGAATCTGGTGAAAACTCAACTCTCATACCTTGACCAATGTGAGTGATTTGGTATACTAATAGGAGATTTATTGAAAGAGAAGGAACACTTAAAACATTATTGAATGTTCCTCCTTCCATTTCAATTGACCGTCTCCCTGCAATGGAAACTGATGTGTCATCATCCAAACTAATTGAAGTCATGCTACAAGGCTCTAAAGATGAAAACTCAACTAGTGAAGAGCCATGTGGTGAGAAGCACCCGAGTAAATGACCCATGAATATGTAGAAGTTGATGTAGCTACAAGGGCCTTTCCCTTTTCTTTCTCCTTACCCTTGCCTTTTGCCTTAGTAGAATCTTGGGTAGATGAATTATACTTAATGGACTCAGGAACACCTATGTTGTGCTTCTCTAGAAAATGAGTTAGGTGATCTATTTGTTTCTTCATGCATTTGTGTTCATCATGCCCTGTCTTCTTACAATAGGCACACTTAACCTTTTCCTTCTTAGGTTTAGCATTGGAGGAGGAAGACTTAGTGTTGTTTTTGGCAGGATTGTTGTTTTCTTTCTTCTTCTCCTGGTCCTTGTTTTTTTTCTTCTTCTCCTTTGTTGAAGTATTATCCTCACCATTTCCATGTATCAAAGCTTGGGATTGAGTAGACTTCATTTTTCCCATTTGAATTAGCTTATCTTGCTCCCTAGTCAAGTCAGCAATGAATGAATCCAAAGATGGCATTTTCCATGTAGTGCCAAGGGCACTTTTTGTGGCATGGAAAGTGGAGACAAAGACTGAATAGCTTAGACCTAAATTTACAAGAATAGGAAGGATGAGTTAATCATCTTTATTCTCTATCCCACATTATTTCAATTGCAATCTAAGGGCCTTAAACTTAGTGAAGAAGTCCTGTAGGGTGTCAAAGTTTCTAGGACTTAGACTAATGAGTTCATTTTCGAGCTCATAACCTCTCATCTCCTCAAGCTTCCCAAATAAGGTTTCTAGGGTGTCCCATATGTATTTTGGAGTATTGGAGGTTTATAAATGGAAGATAAGTTCTAGAAACATAGACAAGCTTATTAATCCATAGGCTTTATCATTATGGTAGTACCACTTGACCTTTTCAGCATCAGTGTTGGGTTCTACTTCAGTATCCATGGTGATCCTATACAACCCTTTGCTTCTAATAATGATTGACATTTTAACCTTCCATTCATGATAGTTGAAGGGTGTTAGGGGTTAATGTTTAAAATAATCGATTTTAAGCTAAATTTAGGTGAATTTTTGTTGATTACAAGTTTGTGAAAGTATGCAAAAAGGAGAAAGATAACAGAAGTAAACAAAGTGTTGAAAGACAATCACACCCCCCCCAAAATGTTGAGCCCCCCCTAAAAATATGTAAGTGCATGCTCAAAAGATGTTGAACTCAGCTGAAAATGCATCTTAGAGCAATCTGTGTAAGTCAAGTTAATAACACAAGCAAATAGGATGTCAGACCTAGCCAAAAATGCCTCCCGAGAGACCCAAATTGGCACTTTATAAAGTAGTGCATTTTTGACAATTATCTAGCCTTAGTTTTGGAAAATTGAAAACTAAGCACTTTTGAAAAATATGGCACTCGAATCGGAGCTACTATTTTTAATATTTTAGAGTTTTAATTTCCTGTAAACTAGTAATTTTGCAAAAAAAAACACTAAAACATTAAAAAAATTCCTATTTTGAGAGAGAAAGTGGCCTTCCAACCACTCATTGGACTCAGCACAGAGTGAGGAATCCAAAAGAGGTATTTGTGATGGGGAATTGGCCTCCTACCAACCCGCACCTCACCCTTCATCTTTGACAGGTGAAAACTCAAACTTAAAATAAAATACCCCAAATTGCCCACAACGTAAAATACAGCCTTAAATCTTCATTTTTTAACCAAATTGACTGATTTAAGATTTGAAAAGTCAAATTTGACTAATAATTTAAGAAAAAAGGCATATTTTACCAAATAAAGGCTGTGTGAGGGCCCATATGGAGTGCTAAAATGAAAAATGGTGCCATTTTTGAGGGTTTGATCTTTTTGTTTATTGTTTTGACTGTGCATTAGTAGAAAGACTGTGCAAATCTCCATGCAGCAGCTTGTTGAAGACAAAACAACTCCAATGCCTCCTTTTTCTACTATCTAAAGCCAAACTAAAATGCTAAACTAAAATGCCAAGGTGAGAGGTGATTGAAAACTGCGCAGGTGTACGAACCGTATAGTCCATGCTGGTCTTTAAGGCTGATT
>JARHVA010002160.1:887500-925000 GCA_037957365.1 Torreya grandis | reverse complement strand
TTAAATTTAATCCTTATTCACTCCTCACTATCTTTGTTGGTGAGTTTATTCTCATCACTTATAACCATTTATTTTTGCTTTTCATGGTTATTAAATCTTATTATGTATTTTTTGGTTTTGTACTTTTTTAATTTATTATCAAGACTTGATATTAAATATAAATTAAATTAGAAATTTAAAATTTTTTCATTTTTATAAGTATTTGAGACTTGATTTTACTTTAAAATCAAATTATAATATTATTATTGATAAAATAATTTATTCAATTTTGAAGGCTTATTATAACTTATAAATAATTTTAAATTTGTTAAAATTTGAAATTAGAATTGGAATAAAAATTATTATTTTAAAGTCTAGTTCCAATAATCATTATTTGAAGTTGAAAATAATATTATATAAATATATTATCATAAACATAAAAATAAATTTAGAAAATAAAAATATACTTTTCTATCAACAAATTAAAGATTAGCACACTCGACGCTATTATTCTCATGGAGGATACTACCTATTCAGAGTAAAGCCTTAAAATGTTACATGTTATAACAAAAAAAAATTCAAGGATAGATATTAATAAGATCATCCTCATCTCTCACAAAAATTATTTATTAATTGGTAAATTAAAATAATGTGGCAAAAAGACTTGAATAATTATTCAATCATTGAGTAATCTATGAAGATTTATCAATGTCAAGCCGCAACATGAATTTATTTAACATCCTAATTATAATTAGTTACATGGATTTTTTTTAAAACAACAAAACATAACATAAATTAATTTATCATGAGGGATAACTCAATACCACACCATATTTATAGTATTATTGTTATCAATTAGTTGCATGGATATTTTTTACAATAATAAACCACAACACAAACATTCCAATAATTTAAAACTCCTTCAATAAAAAATTTATTTACTTCTCTGCTCAAATGACATCTCCTAAGTTAATTCATGGAATATAAGGCATTAGAAAAAATACAAAACAAATCCACCTTATGAAATAGTTAGCACCTTCCATTTTAGTACTCTCATGGTTGGTGTTAGTCTTATAATATTTAAATATTAATCCATGAATCAACACCCAATTACAATCACCTAGAACAATCTCACACCAATTAGATTTTCTTGAATTTATGACACTGTAGTTACATTTCATGATTTTGATTTTTTCACCTTTAAATGAAGTTATGCATCAAAAAGTCTTATTTAGTGTTGATTGGCTTACCCTAAATTGCCATTTTATTATTTCATCTACACTAATATCATAGCCCCACTTTAGATATCATTATATTACTAAGTGTGGAATTATGATAAGCTTGATTTGGTTGTTTCAGGTGATTGTTTGACTTGGGTGAATTATTTTTATGGTTATGACCTTTTCTATTTGATATACTTCAGTTGTAGTAAGAATTATTTATAACATGTTATTGCTAACACTCTAACCGCTATTACAAACATTATTTTGACTAGGATGTATTTTACCATGCTTAGTAGATATGTATATGATTTAATAATATGGTTAACTATTTCATTATTATAACTTATGATTATGATTTTACAATATTTAATATTCTATTACATCATAATTTTATTTCTATTGATATCTTATGATTCATGCAAATACTGTTGATGTCTTATTTTGATGATTACTATGAGGATAGAGTAAAGCATCAACGAGGTTAATATTTAGTCGAGTGTGACTCTAATAGGTAAAAATTATAAAACATGGATTTAGATCCATTGGTTAGTTGAGTATTTTACCATATTTTTTATTTGACTACATTATTATTATTTGGTCGTGGGTGTTATTTTATATTTGATTATATTATCTTATTTATGATTTATTTATTATTTTGGTATGGGAGATGTTATTATTATTTTATCATTATGCTACCACTTTAACTTTATCTCATGTTCATATGTAAATTTATGAACTTGGTATAGTTTATTTCTCAATTGGTCTTGTTTGATTATCCCTATCATGTATTGGTATAGTTCATACTTAGATTTTAATTATATAGGACATTACAAGAATTTAGAGATGTCATCTTGATTTAATTATTATTTTCAAGAATATAAAGGTGTCTTGTTGAATCCATGTTTATGTGGACACTCATTAGAACTCATCCTAGTTTAATTTGAGGTTATGGGTGAATGGATCTGACTATGACACACTATTTGTGATGATATCAATTGCATTATTTTTATATGTTTTTACACACACACACACACACACACACACACACACACACACACACACACACACACACACACACACACACACACACACACACACACACACACACACACACACACACACACACACACACACACACACACACACACACACATACACACGCACACACAAAGACAGAGAGAGAGAGAGAGAGAGAGAGAGAGGAGAGGAGAGAGAGAGAGAGAGAGAGAGAGAGAGAGAGAGAGAGAGAGAGAGAGAGAGAGAGAGAGAGAGAGAGAGAGAGAGAGAGAGAGAGAGAGAGATAGAGAGAGAGAGAGAGAGAGAGAGAGAGAGAGAGAGAGAGAGAGAGAGAGAGAGAGAGAGAGAGAGAGAGAGAGAGAGAGAGACAGATGTGTGTGTGTGTGTGTGTGTGTGTGTGTGTGTGTGTGTGTGTGTGTGTGTGTGTGTGTGTGTGTGTGTGTGTGTGTGTGTGTGTGTGTGTGTGTGTATTCAAGCATGGAGTAGTTTTGTGATTGGATAGAATACTAATATTGTTTATATGTGTATTACTCAAAATTAAAAAAATATAAGAGAAAATTTAAGATGAATTTAGGCAAGTAATAAGGGGTAAAGTGGTTGATAGAAGCTACATGGTCATTGCCTTTATAATATTTTCTACAACTAAAATGTTAATTGACACACTCTCAAAGGTAAAGAAGATATTGATTGGTCCACCACCATAAGGATTTTAATTATTTGATATATTATCTTAGGATTGACATTTGTTTAATAATTTTATGAAATAATTACCCAAAAATAAATAAAAAAGCATGCACTCAATTATTCTTTTGGGAATTCTAGTAAAGAGAGTTGGAAGCAGATTCCACAAGGGCCTATCGAGTTGGGGTACCTCCATTATTATTGGCTACTTATAATATTAGAAAAGGAAGAATGAGAAATAAATTGGTAAAAATGAAAAGAAGAGGAAAAATGAGGAAGGCCAAGCCTAGACATCGATATTTTTTATTTTTATAGTGGTCTAAAAAGCTTGTGAGTAAGTGGTTTCATTTATTCCCTAGCATAAAAAATTTAGTATTTTTTTTTTTGGGCCAATCTTGGAAGTTTATAAGATGATATAGGTTCTTTATGAAGTCATATGACTTAAAAATGAAAATATATTGTCATAAAATTAATTTTAATTTGGTTACCTTCCTCTTGATCTTTGAGATATGTGATGGCAAAATTGGATATTCATTTATGTTCTATTTTTACCTCATGGGTTTTTCTTAAATGTTATATAGTTTTATAAATCATTTAAATCATGTTATTAGGGTTTGGGGATTAATATTATTAGATTGAAACCCTATTGGGTTGGGTATATATAAATTCCATCTTTTAATTTGAATAACCTTACATGGAAAATGCATGATATAATAAATAAAGATATTTTTATTTAACCATAGAATTAAATCTAAAATATACTTAGTTGTGTTGATTTTAAATACATTAGCTATGTTATGTTGATCTAGAATTTGTTATCATATTACTCTATAATCTTGAATCTTAGTATAGTTTATTTGGTCTATAGATAATTCCCATCACCAACTAGAAATACCTCTAAGCTAAAAATGATGATTTTGAGAGGCATGTTGGTTACATTATTTTCATTTTGAATTTTTGTTTTGTTGTGAGAGGTTTTTGGGGTTCATTATGAAGTCATGGGACTTCATGATGAACCCATAACCCTCAAATCTTTATTTTCCTTCCTTTCAAAAATTATTTGAGATTTCATTTAACTTATTCAAGTCATTTCACAATTTCATTTTGGGGGATTTTTTGAAGCTCTTGATGGGATGTGTATAGATATTTATGGGATAAGAGTTGCATTTTATTTTAATTAAATTTTTAAAAAAAATTTAATGGTCTAGGATGAAAAGATTAGAAGGATTGATTCAACTACTATTTGGATTTTGGCTTCCAATTGTATGTGTTGGATTCAATAACATGCTTTAATTGAATCAATTATTATTGGATTATATATGGGAAATCTATAATTTATTTTTGGTGCCTAGTTTATGTTCATCTTATCTCTCTTTTAAGGTGGTATGGAATAATTTACTTTTGGCTTTAATGTTAGAACTTATTTGAATGATAATTGAATCAGGTTAATGATTTGGAATCATTGTGGATCATTATGGATTTTTAAAAATATCCCATTGGTGTTGCTAAACCATTTGTATTAGTTTTGAGCATGACCCTTAAAAAATTATAGATTTGAATCTTTCTTAAATTTGTTTTTATAGGCCTATATAAAGGCCACAAGGCTATTTTGAGTTGTTAGGATTCCTATGATTTGATTTATACTCTTTTGTGTTCATTAGGTTATGAGTATTGTGATTACTTATTGCTCAATTATTTGTTGTATAAGATGAGTTAGTGGCTTATAATCCCCATTTATTACTCAACCCCCTTAATCTTTTGATGAATCCACCATCCAACTTATATATGGGGTGGTTAGGGCCACCGTATGGTTGGTATCATTTGACTGCATACATGGGTTTAACCTCATATTGATTGATGTGTTCCTTACTCTTAGATGTTTGTGTTGGAAGTACCAATGTATATGATATTGGTAATTACATCCTTTATTATGGTTATAATTGAATAATTTAATATGGTTCTTCATAGTGTAATAGGTTTCTTTAGATTATCCTAAATTAGGACATTTTATCCCTCCTATTTAGGTACTTTTGAGTTACGTTATGAACATATTGATGTACCTTTATGAGGTGATAGTACATTGATATTTTGGTATTAAATCTAGAATATTATTATTTATCTCAGTATGATGAATGATTGTTAATACTTGTGTTGGATCATATATGGCTTGATTGATAATCTTCCTTGCTTGTAATATGTAAGTTCAGATATAAACTATGGATTTACTATAAAAGAATGAACACCTAAAACCATGTATGTATTTAATAGTGTTCCATAGGGTGAAATAAAAGTCGTTTAAAACCATGCATAAAGACTCTTATATGTGTATGTTAAAATGCACATCACTTGATAGCATACCAAGGGTACATGAAGTAGTTGGAAAAGTTATGGAATGGATTATGAGTTGGTTGTTTCCAATGTGTATTTCATTTGATTATCATGTAATGTATATAGATTGACACCACTATAATAATTTTAGATGATTTATTTTATTTTAATGGGTATAAGAATATGAATGTATAGCTATATAGTGTTTGTCCTAAAATTATGTTGTGTCTTCATTATTGATAATTGGTAAAACTATGTTGAAAGTGATCATATTTTAGTATGTGTTTCCTCTTGTCACTAGTAATTACATTATAACCATTTTCATACTATAGTTGGTTGGATATAATGTTAAAATTCATGGATAATAATCCCTTCTCTTCATTCACTTCCATACAATGCTTGGGTAAAATATGTGCTTATAGTCATGAATCATTTCTTATATCATCTAAATTAAATGATTGAAAATATATTACACCTATTGCTATAATCCTAATTGAAGTGGCTACAAGTTGTATTACCTCTTAATTAATTTTCTCATTATAACAATTGGTATCTTTGATATGGAGTTGTATTGTAGATTACATGTTATATACGCAACTCAATATCCCTATTCATCATGGAAAAAATTAGATTTAAGAATGGTATATAAATTATTTTCATGGATGATAGATGTAACAATTAATCACATTTTGAAGATAAACCTTGAAGGTCATAGTGGTAGAATTTTCATTATAAAAAACTATCAATCATAAATTAGTTAAACTTAGTCTCACATTGGTTTTGAAAATATTGACATAGAAGCTTATATTAATGGCAAGTTTAATTGTTATCAATTCCTAGATATCATTTAATTAATCACATTATTCAAGGATTATTAGTAGTGGCTACATATCAATATAGTTGAGAGAATTTATATACTATTATGCTCATACCTTTCTTAATTGATAAAATAAATTATTTAATAATATATTATGAATTGATGGAAGGGCCTAATTTGAGGTCCCTATAATCAGTAATTTTTTATACCCTGATGGGTAGCATTATGATAATATATTATTCTCATTCATTTACATAATAAATAGTATTGTGATAAGGTTAATATTGATCCAAATGGTTCTCTTTCAAACTAAATTGACATGTTGGTCCTACACGCATCCTCTTTTTGTACTATGATAATTAATTATTGTTTTTTTGGGGTTAATTCATTTGGTATCAGAGCTTATGCTATAAGGTTTTTATATAAAATGCTCATTGCATATTGTAACCAAAATATGTCTTGATAATAGAAAACTTGTTGTTTAGTTGTTATTGGAATGGGAAGTATTCTAATAGGTAATCCTAAGGTGTCAAATGACAATAGTTTAATTTGGAACCCTATAGGCTCTTAAAGATTCCCTGACTATAATATGTTGATCTCTATGGCTTTGGATGAAATCATCCCTTCAAAAATTTGGACAGAATTAAGGTGGGCTTTGCTTGAAAATAAATTGACCTATATAGGCAGGTCAATAGGAGTCAATGTGATAAAAGTTTGTTATTGGAATTAAAAATGAATACTCATTATATGTTGGTGATTTACATGAGTAGGTCACTATAATATGGTTAGGACACTAAGTCCTTGTGGGGACTAAGGGTGTGACCTATGCCTAGAAGGCTGGTTGTGGAAAGAGTAAGTAATTTACTTAGGTAAATCAATTAGTTTTTGAATCTTCACTAGTAGGGGACCAGTTTGAGCTTTTTGCGTTGTTAGACATAGATAGAGAATGATACAATTAATGATATGTGAAACCATAATATTGATTGGAAGAATGTATTCTAGAACATATTGCTATGTTCAAGTTAATATGCTTTTAGGGGTATTAATAATCTATATGGGTATGTATTCTAAATAAATTTGCCAAGAATAAAATTATTGATTTTATAAAAAGAATGGCAAGAAATCTTTAATTCGTGAACTAAGTAGCTAAATGTAACTTATAAATTAGCTTGAGATAATGAACAAAGGGGGGTAACTATTGAGTTATTATAAAACTCATTATACTAATAAACTTGTGTTACATGAAGTACTAGAAGAATGATATGTACTTTATTGAATAGGGTTAAATCCTTATTAACTGAATTTATGTCAACAATGACAGGTAGATGTATGTCTTTTCTTTATTTTTTATGTCATTATAGGTGACATGTTATAAAACTGAAATTTTATTGGTAATGTAATAGGTGCTTCGAAAGCACTATTTTATCCAAATTTGATGGAATTATAAGAAAAGACCAAAAAGGTTTTACTTGTTGAAAATGATGATATGGCTAGCTGATTATGACCATTATACAACCTAAAAATGAATAATTACTATATTCTATAATATTGAGGTGCTTGAAAATCTATACATTTCAATTAAATTAATGATTATGGGAATCTATAATTTCTATGATAATAATATGACATTCACCCTAATGCTTAAATGCATCCACCATTCCTAAGGCTATTGGCTTGTTTAGGCCAATTGTGGTGATAGTGATAAAAGTTTATTGTTGAAAATAAAATGGAAAATAATTGGTATCTGATGATGGATTGTTTAGATGAGCCCTCATATCATACTTTAAGTATGACATCCTTGGGAGGACTGAGGGTGTGACTCAAGCTTGGAAGGCCAAGAGGGAGTGAATGTGACTAAATTTTTTGCGAAATATCAAGAAGATTTTGCTAGATGAATTTTTAATGTTTTGTTAACAACATACATTATTCGATATTTGATGTCATGTAGGATGGCTTATGAACATTGCTTGAATTGATGTAAATCATGGACTCTTATGCTTCATCTATAAGTGTGATTAATTGTTGTGATGTGAAAATACCTTGGCAAAAATTATCAAAACATTTGAATCAAAATGTGCATCATAGTCTTTGTGTTTCCTTCTTGCATGAAGACAAATTTATGTTGTGTAAACCCTTCATGATACATGAAGGTAATCAACCATGTGAACCTTATAATTGATTTATGTCATCAACATTGTTGTATGAATATTTTATATTATTTCATTAATTAAGAGTGACCTTGTATTTTTAACATGTTAATATGTGGTAAAATGATCATAAACTACTTTTTGTGATGTAACTTTCCTATCTTGAAATCAACCTTTACTTATTCAACTTGCCAAGGTATAATTTTGTATTGAGTGTTATAACCCTAAATTATTTCTCTATTAATGACCATTAATTTAAGTGTGAGGTTGAGTGTGGAGAAGAACTATATCTATATTGATATAAAACAAGCACATTCTAGGAAGTGGAGCCTCTTGTAGGCTAAAAAACCACTTTTCCTCTTTGCATAAGGTAACTACCTAATTTTTTTAGGTGTGTGTACCATGAGTGAAACAAAGTTGGTTTTGGGATATTCATGCATAATGGTCACCTTGTGGATTAAGTTCTATTTGAACCACCTCTTATAGGTTGTAAGAATAACCCTTGTGAAATATAAGTTGAATTTTTATGTAAAAACAAACAAGGCTAAACTTGCTATAATTCATGCATGTATTTGCTTATAAGTGAAATCATGTTATGAATGAGGAAATGCTTATTATAATTTATTTAAGGGCATGAATATAATGTATGCCTATGATTAAAGGTGCATTAAAAATCCTTGATAAGTTTTTTTTTAAAATTCTAGGTACCCACTTAACTCTTTGAAAAAGTGAGAAAGTTGGGTTAAAAACTCAGATATTAGGTATATGATGGTCGGATTGGGATCCCTAAAACTTTCATGTGAGCTCACAAATTATGGAGAGAATGATGAAAAACTTGGGGTTGCATGGAAATGCCTGGTATGGCTTCTTCAATGTTTGGTAAAGGATGTTTCACTAATATATGAATGATAAATGTTGGAAGAAAATTCACCATAGAATTATCTATCTCTATCCTTGTTGACATTCTATGATGAATGTTACCAAGATGATGTGCAAGAATAATGTTTGTTTTATAAACCATAATAGTATGGTTTGTTGTTGTTGATTTCATTGTAGGATGGATGATAAAATTTTATTTGTGTGAATCATAACTAAACTTGGTAAAAATACCACATAACAATATGATTATTGTATTAGTTAGCATTCTATAGTAAATGATATAAAGTTATGCATAATACATAATTAAAATTTTTGTGTAAAACAACACTTCAAATCTATAAATTTTGTTGAAAATTGAGTTGGATTGAACTATTATAACTACTATAATGAAGAGTTGCATATTTACATGATAATATCTCCTCATAATAAGAGGAAGGGTTATCTAAAAATTATTTTATTATCAAAATTATGATGTTGAATTCATATTTGAACCAAAAAATTCTAAATTTCCTTGTCTTGTTTGAGCTAACGGCCATAAACCATGCCTTGGAAGGTACTAAAAGATCTCTTGTTGGTAATTATTTAAGTGAAGTTGATCACTATAACTTAGAATGTGTGATTTCTCAAGAATTATTTAACTATGAAACCATATAAATGGTTAGAAAATAGGTAAATTTCAAAAGTAATGTCTTAAAAATAGTTGTATGTTGATAAACTTTGCCAAGGTAAGGGTAGGTTTGAATTGGAAAACTTATTACAAAAAAGTGGTTGATGACTATCTAATTAAGAGTAAATGACCTTGTGAACCAACTAAATGCAAAATTATGAACCCATTTTCATATTAATGTAGAACCTAATACTATAAAAGTTCATACAACACCCTATTTTACTCATCTAAATGTCACAAAGAGGAGCTCAAGCTGAAAGTACATAGCTTTTGGTCTAGTTGGAATAAAGACATGACCATCATTATGGAAGTAACTAGAATATAAACAAGGTAAGGATGAAAATTTCCAATCTAAAGGATTGTTGTATCTTCATGTTTTAATATAACGATAAGTGGGTTGTGACCCAAATTGATTTTTATTTTGAGTTACATATTGTCATGCAACTAGTATGATGTTATTGTGGGGTTAATCAATAAAATTTTCCAAGGTGGTAGCTTCAATGTTGGAAACTTAACCATTGATGTTTTTATGTATGGAACCTTTTGTGAAAAGAGTGATAAAGTCTCTTTTTGATGAAACATTATTCATGATTGTTAATTAGTCACCAGGATGGATCTTATATAAGAGGGGGAAGATGTTATAACCCTACTTTGAATAACATTACATTACTACATGTGAAATTATGATAAGCCTAATTTGGTTGTTTAAGGTGATTGTTTGACTTGGATGAATTATTTTAATGGTTATGACCTCGTCTATTTGATATACTTTGATTGTAGTATGAGAATTATTTCTAAAATATTTTTGTTATTTCTAACACTCTAACCATTATTGTAGACATTATTCTAATTAGGATGTATTTATCATGATTAAAAAATATGTATCTAGTTTATTACTACAATTAATTGGTTCATTATTATATATTATGATTAATATTAGTTTATGATTTTAGTATTTAATATTCTATTAAATTAAAATTTTATTTCTATTGATATCTTATGAATGATGCATATATTATTGATGTCTTCTTTAGGTGAATGTAAGAACCTGAATAATGAGCTAGGCTCAATGGTTGCTTTGGTAGTAGAATAAAGAAACAACAAGGTTGATATTTAGTCGAGTGTGACTCTGACAGTTAAAAATGATAGAAAAGGGATTTAGAGCCACTAGTCGGTTGAGTCTTTTACATCATTTTTAATTAACTATACTATTATTCCTTGGTATTACATGTTATTTCATTTTTGATTGTATTACCTTATTTATGAGTTTTTTATTAGTTTTGTATGGGATATGATAGTATTGTTTTATCCTTGTGTGACCACTTTACCTTTGTCTCGTGTCCAAATGTAAATTCGTGAGCATGGTATAGTTTCTTTTTTCATTGGTCTTATTTGATTTTCCCTATAATCAATTCTTGTTTTGGTTGAGTTAGTACCTAGATTCTAATTATTTAAAGTATTATGGGAATTGTGAGATCTTGATCTTGATTTAATTATCATTTTTAATCTTATCATGGTGTCTTACTTATTGAATCTATGATGATGTGGGAACTCATATTAAAACTTATCCCAATTTAATCTGAGGTCATGGGTGAATGGCACTAATTGTGGCACACTATTTGTGATGATATCCATTGCATTATGTGTGTGTGTGTATCTACACACACACACACACACACACACACACACACACACAATATATATATATATATATATATATATATATATATAATGTATGTATATATAATATATATATATATATATATATACACATATATATATACATAGATATATATATATATATATACATATATATATACTATATATATATATACATAGATATATATATACACACACACACATATATATATATACATAGATATGTATATATATATATATGTATATGTATATATATATATATATATGTGTGTGTGTGTATATATATGTATATATATATGTGTGTGTGTATATATATATCTGTATATATATATATATATATATATATATATATATATATATATATGTATATATATAATATACATATATATATATATATATATATACATACATATATATATACATAGATATATATATATATATATATATATATATATATATGTATATATATATATATATATATATATATATATATATATATTCAAGTGGGGATTAGTCTTGTATTCGGTTATAATACTAAAGTGTTTTGTATGAGTATTACTCAGAGTTTAAAACATTAAGGAGTAGAACTAATATGCATGTAGGAAAGTAATAATGGGGTAAATTTATCGATGGTATCCACATGACCATGGCCTTAATAATGTTTTTTTCCACTCTACCTTGGCCCATGCTAAACCCAAACCATCAGCTAACACACTTTTAAAGGCAAAGAATATGTTGATTGGTCCATCACCCATAGGATTTTAATGATTAAATATATGATAATAGGATTGAAATTTTTTTAATAATATTGGTAAATAGTGACACAAAAATAAAAAAATATAGATACTCAATGATTCTTTTGGGAAATATGGTAAAGGGAGATGGAGGTAGAACACATAAGGGATTGCTAAGTTCGGGTGTGACAATTTATATTGGTTGCCTAAAACTTCAATAGAGGAGGAAGGAGAAGTAAATGGGTGAGAAGGAAAAAAAGAGTAAAAAGGAGGAATTTTGAGTTTGGAAATCCACATTTTTTATTTCCATGATGGTCTAAGAAACCTGCAAGTAAGTGGTTTCATTTATTCCTTGGCATAGTAGTTTTAATATTTTGTTTTGGGCCAAGATTTTAAGCTTATATGATGATATAGGTTACTTATGAAGTTGTATGACTTAATAATGAACATATATTGTCATAAAATTGATTTTAATTTGATTAGCTTCCTCTTAGCTTTGATATCTATGATGGAAAAATTGGATATTCACTTGTGTTCTATTTTTACTTCATGGCTTTTGATTGAATGCTATATAGTAGCGTAAATTGTTTGAATTATGTGAGTAGGGTTCATGATGAAGATTATTGTATTGAAACCATATTGGTTTGGGTATATGTGAATGTGCTATTTTAATTTGAATAACCCTACATGAGGAATGTATGATATAATAAATAAAAAGATTTTTATTTAACCACATACTTAAATCTAAAATATATTCAACTATGTTTATTTTAAATTCATTAGCTATGTTATGTTTATTTATAAGGTTTTATCAAATTCTTATATAATATTAAAACTTAGTATAGTCGATTTGGCCCTTGGATAATTCCCATCCCCAAATGTTAATACTTATAAGCTAAAAATGATGATTTTGAGAGGCATGTTGGCTATATTATTTTCATTTAGAATAGTTGTTTTGTTGTGAGAGGAATTAGGGTTCATTATGAAGTCATGGGACTTCATGATGAACCCAAAACCATCAAATCATTTTTTTCCTTCATTTAAAAAATTGTCTGAGATTCCATTTGACTTATTTGAGTCATTATAAAATTTATTTCGGAGGATTTTGTGAAGCTCCTTTTGGGATGTGTACAACTAGTTATAGGATAAGAGTTGCATTTTATTTTAATAAAAGTTGTTGAAATATGTTTTAATGGTATAGGCTAAAAATGTTGGAGGGATTGATTCAACCTCTATATGTATTTTGGTTGCCAATTATATGTGTTGGATTTAATATTATGCTTTAATTGAATTAGTTATTATTGGATTCTATATGGAAAACTATCAATTATTTTCGGTGCCTAGTTTATGTTCATTTGAGCTCTCCTTAAAGTTGGTATGGAGTTATTTACATTCAATTTTAATGTTAGAACCATTTGAATGATAATTGATTCAAATTAATGATTTTGCCTCATTGAAAATAATTATGGCTTACTGAAAATAGCCCCTTAGTGTAGCTAAACCACTTGCCTTGGTTTTAAGCATGAACCTTTTGAACTTATAGATTTTAATCTACCAAATATTTATTTTTATAGGCCTATACAAAGTCCAAAAGGCTATTTTGAGTTTTCAAGATTCTTATGAGTTAATTAATATTATTTTATGTACATTAAGTTATGACTACTATGATTACTTATTGCTTGGTTATTTGTTGTGTGAGATGGGTTAGTGGTTTAGCATCCATATTGAGTTTTCAAACTCCTTACTTACTTTGATTCTAAAACCACCATCTAATTGATGGATGGGGTGGTTAGGACCACTCTTCATTTAACTATATATGTGGGTTTGACCTCTATTGATTGATACATTTAATTCTCTTGGATGTTTATGTTAGAGTTAATATTATAGATGATTATGGTAATTACATCCCTTATTCTAATTGTACTTGAATATGTTAATATGATTATTCATAGTGTAATAATTTTTTTAGATGCTCTTGAATTAATAAATTATATCCCTCCTATTTAAGTAATTTTGGTTTGCATTATGAACATGTTGATGTACCTTTACTAGGTGCTAGTACTTCAATATTTTGGTATTAACTTTAGATTGCTATTATTTATCTAATTATGATAAATGATTAGAAATACTTGTGTTGGATCATTGATATCTTGATTTATGATCTTCCTTGCTTACAATATTTATCTTGAGACATAGAGTATGGATTAACTATAAAAGAATGAACACATATAGCCATGTATGTATTTACTATTATTCCATAGGGTGAAACAAAGGTCATGTAAAACCATTTATAGAGGGTATTACATACATATGTTAAAATTCACATCACTTGATATCATGCCAAGGGTACATGAAGTAGCTGGAAAGGTTGTGGAATGGATTGTGAGTTGGTTATTTCCAATATGTATTTCATTTGAGTATGATGTAGTAGTTGTAGATTGCAACCACCTATAGCCATCAAGTACCATTTTAGATAATAAGTATTTATGCCCCCAAATTAGATTAGATATAATATAATAAAATGAATAATTTTAATATATTCCAAATGAAATGTAATAGTATTATGGTAAAAATTTGGATATATTCCCCATATATTGCATTAGAGATAATTTAGATCTATTTTTTTGAATAAGTGAAGTTTATTTATTATAATTATTTTTGGAGTTTGACTAGTAATAAGTCCAAATTATTCAAAATAGTCCCTCATGTAAGATGTTTTATTTTATTTTAATGGGTATAAAAATAGGCATGTACATCCATATAGTGGTTATCCTAAAATTACGTTGTGTCTTCATTCTTAACAATTGGTAAGACTATGTTGAAAGTGATCATACTTTAATATATGTTTCCTATTGTAGTTAGTAATTATATTATAACCATTTTCATACTATATTTGGTTGGATATACTGTTACAATTTATGGATAACAAGCCCTTATCTTAATTCACTTTCATGAAATGCTTGGGTAAAACATGTGGTTATAAACATGGATCATTTATTATACCAGCTAAATTAAATGATTACAGACATATTACACCTATTTATATCATCCTAATTGAAGTGGATACAAGCCATATTAGCTCTTAATGCATTTATAGTATGTAATTCATTTGATTATGATGGTTATTATATGCATATGTTAAAATCCACATCACTTGATAGCATGCCAAGGGTACATGAATTAGTTGGAAAGGTTATGGAATGGATTGTGAGTTGGTTATTTCAAATATGTATTTCATTTGAGTATGATGTAGTAATTGTAGCTTTCTACCACCTACATCCATGAAGTACCATTTTAGATAATATGGATTTATGTCCCCCAAATTAGACTAGATAGAATGTAATAAAATGAATAATTTGCATATATTCCAAATAAACTAGACTAGTATTATGGTAAATTTTTTGATATATTCACCATATATTACATTAGAGAAAATGTATATCTTTTTTTTTTATAATTGAATCTTATTTATAGTAATTGTTTTGGAGATTGACTTGTAATAAGTCCAACATATTTGAATTGGTCCCTCATGTTAGATGCTTTATTTTTATTTTAATAGGTATAAAAATAGGCATATACATCCATATAGTGGTTTTCCTAAAATTATGTTGTGTCTTCATTCTTGAAAATTGGTAAGACTATGCTGAAAGTGATCCTATTGTAGTATGTGTTTCCTCTTGTAGTTGGTAATTACGGTATAACCATTTTAATACTATAGTTGGTTTGATATACTGTTACAAGTTGTGGATAGCAAGCCCTTCTCTTCATTCACTTTCATGTAAAGCTTGGGCAAAACATGTGATTGTAGCGATGAATCATTTATTATACCATCTAAATTAAATGATTTAAAATATATTACACCTATTTCTATCATCCTAATTAAATTGGATATAAGCCATATTATCTCTTAATGCATTTCTAATTATAATAGTTGGTATCTTTGATAAGGAATTATATTGTAGATTATACGCTATATAGGAATTTAATATCCCTATTCATCATGAAACAACAAAGGAGTTTTAAGAATGGTATAAAAATGATTTTCATGGATGATAGATGTAACAATTCATCATGTTTTGAAGACAAACCTTGAAGGTTATGGTTGTATAATCTACATTATAAACCATTATCATTTATGGAAAAGTTAAACTTATTCTCACATTGGTTTTGTAAATATTGATATAGAAGATTATATTAATGGTAATTTTAATTTTTATCAATTCCTAGATATGACTTAGCTAATTGGATTAATCAAAGATTATTATTAGGGAATAATTATTAGATATATTTGAGACATTATTTAAACTATTATGTTTATACCATTCTTAATTGATAAACTGAATTATGTAATTATATATTATGAAGTGATGGAATGGCATAGTATGAAGGCCCTATAATCAATGTTTTTTTAATAACTCAATGGGTAGCATTGTGATAAGAGGTTATTATCATTCATTTACATATAAATGCTATTTTGACATGGTTAATATTGAGATGAATGGTTCTCTTTCAAAACTAGTTGATATGTGAACCCTACACGTATCCTCTTTCTACACTCTGATAAGTAATTCCCAATTTTTTTGGTTTGTTGTTTCAACTATCAAAATGGATTTCCATGAGTCAGTGCCAACATAGACACTCTTCCCATGTCATCATGATTTTAATTGGCTCTCCCTAAAAAGAAAATATATTAGTTCACTATCTCTAAATATAAACTCTCTAGTTGGTTCACACTAGATAGACACTACATCCACTTGGCTCTAAAAAATTAGTGTCCCAATTAAACAACTTAACCTAGAGTTTCCCAAAATATGAAGGGTCATAATAAAATAGAGACTAAACCTAAACATAAAAGTATAGTAATAAAAACATTATCTAATTGGATTACACAAAATTAGTGTTTCCTTTGTTCTACTCTGATTGGCTTGCCCTAAACATGCACTTAATACAATTAAATTATTTCCATCTCAATGCCACTTTGAAAAGTTACGCTTAAATTATTGTCAACCTAAATATATCCCTAGATAAATGCAAATTTTACTAGCTTACATTAGATCATTTTCATCATAATTATCTCCTAAAAAGTGATACTCTGACTAGATAAACTTGGATCAATTCCATGTTAGTTATTTAGGAAATAACATTTGTTGGATCATCTTGGATTGACACCACATTATATGGTTATCCTGTTTCAATGCTTTAATTGATTTCAATTCACTAATTTTGTCCATGAGACAACATTACTCTATAAAGTTAAGCTCAACATCAAACCTTCACACAATGTGGTATCACCCTATACTAAACTTCCATGGCTCACATCATGTTATTAGATTAGCCAACACTACACACACCTATAAAACAAACCATTGAATTTAGAATTAAAATTGACATAGGAAGGTGAACCTTTAACTATTATTATAATTTATAAACGTTATAACTACTATTATTATAGGCACCTCTCTTATAATTATATATATGAAATTATATTATAGCTTGTGGAATGGGTAAATGCACAAAGCTAGGGGACAAAAAACACGATAGTCCCCCAACTTTGGAAAAATATTTACAAATGGGGTATGACCTTTTGAAAAGGGCATACACCATTTTCAAATGGCGTACACCCTCTATAATAAAAAGGGCATACACCCTTTGTAAAGGGCATATGACCTCTCTTCTTTTTCATTTTTAATAGGCTGAATAAGAAAATACCATAGCCAAGAGAGGGAGAAGAATTTTATTTTGATAAATTTTATATTTATGCATGCTTTTTGGAGTTTTATTTCACCAGTGGGATTCAACATTGGATTGCTTCAAATCAAGTATGTTATTTTTGCATTTTTAATTTTTCATTTCTATCTATATTTATTTATTGAACTAGGGTTTTGAATTTAAAATTTCATTGGATTTTTTACATTGGCTAAAAAAACTATATAAAATTTTTATTTAGATACACAAGTTTGATGGATCCATTTCCTGAATAAAATGTTAGACAAAACCCCAAACAATTTGATTTTGCATAAGAAGTTGAATTTTATGATCAATACAATTTCAAACATCAATAATTGTAAATAATTATCAATGGTTTGTTTCACTCTTCATCTGGTAGTGCACAAATTTTACTTGTCAATACATTAGAGCCTATTTTTAATGAAGTGGGAATTATGACTTCACAACTGGATACAATGTTGCATCAAAGAGAGGTTCTAAGAAAATTTTATTCTGATAGATTGTCATATGAAGATGTGAAGAAGAAAAAATAACAAAAGAAGAATTTTTTGCTTTATTTTTTAAACCTATAACCAACCAATCTCCACCAATAAATTTAAAACACATTAGTATTGATTGGTGCATTCATGAGGAGAATAAAAATTAATTTTGGGATAGGTAGTGGATGGCATTTGATGAGCCTCTATGCAACAATAATGAGGTTCCATTATATTTTTTGAGAAAATTATATTATGAGTTTGTATTTCAAGAAATTCCAATTTATTTTGACATGAATGAATCCCATGGTAGGGAAAGTGGGTCTTCATTAGATAGACCTGGTGCTAGGTAGGACCAAAATCATAATAACCAACCTTTTAGAAATAGAAGAACAATATCACATGCCACTATTCCTAAAATTCTGCATCATAACATACAGATAGAGACCCTTGATGTGGTTACTAGTTTTCCATATGTTATGATTGATCATGGTATGAATACTTTAAATACTTCTACTTAGCCTACATGTGGTTCTAGTGGTAGTGGTAGTGGTATGGTAGTAGGGTGGTGTTGGTGTTGGTATAGGTGATAGTGTCCCTCATTCTACTCATGATATAGTTCATGTGCATCATTTCACATAATGTGGGAGGAAGTGTATGGAATCTCCTATTCAAGTGTAACATACATAGAGTAAATTTATGGAGACTAGCATGCTAGAGTGTATGCACTGCTAGACACTAATATACCAGACACTAGCATACCACATAGTAACATTCCAAAAATTAGCATGCTAGAGCATATGCCACATGTAGATGCTTCAGTAACACATATCACTAAAATTTTAAACACTATGTAAGATGTTAGTAGCTTTAATGACTCTTATCAGGATACGCTTGAATCTTGGTGTAGAAGATAATTCACCATTTGTATTTGATAAATAAGTTTAATTTTAATTATAATTTTTTTATGTTTGTAAAAGAGTATTAAGTTTATTTTCTATTACATGTGTTTACTTAATTGAATAATTTATTTGACTAATCTTATTATTTATTATTTATATCTAGTTGATTGGTGATATTCTGGGTACCTCAATAGGCCTTGACTCTATTATAGATGATGAAAATTCCATGGGTGTACCTTACACATATGTTTTTAAATTTTTAAATTACATATTTATTCATTTACATGTTTATTTTCCTTTAAAAACTCTATTTTAATATATATTATAGTCACAGATTTTTATCATGTTCATTGGATTCACATATTATTCATCTATTGGTTTTATAGATGATGAGGGATGTTATGGGCAAACCTCATGGATGAGAAAAAGGTTTAGGTGATGTTTCTACTACATCATATAATCTAATATATCCATAGTAGGTTATGATTCAAGGATGGAGACTAGTGAGAAAACATAGTTTAATTATTTTTATATTTAAGCAATGATATTTTATGTCATATTTACATAATTGTATGCAACTCTAGATATAAAGATATATGTATGCTCTATAGGATTCCACATCATAGGTGTATATGTGATCTCATGCCCTATACAATAATTTAGATGGAATATGGTGAGTGTATAAGCATTTTACACAATTTTACATTCATGAAAATTTTATCAAATTTTCAATATACAATTTTAATGCATTAATTTTTGTTTTATATGTTGTGTAGAGACAACAATTTTCATCAGTTGATAATGAAATAATATATGAATCATAGGATGAGAGGAGATTATTTAATCATATGGAGGCATTGAACACCCCTAGATCTACTTCTATGGCAACAAAACATAATTTATTTGGAGGTAATGAGGAGAAAGAGAGCTAGTTGTTGTGCTAAGGATCTAGTTGTAGGCACAATCTATTTTGTATGCTGGTATGGCCCACATTGTATGCCTATATGTCACATTTTGTCTATGTACATGTTATGGTCTACATTTTTTATTGATATATGTTATATTATTAATGTTAAATAATGACATAGAACTTTACATGTATCATGTATATACTATCCAACAATATGATTCCTTTAACTATGCATATTTTCTATTTTTATCATCTAATGTTTACACATATTATTAGTTAATGATTGAATTATTCCTTCATATGGGGTTAAAAAAATTCAAATTATTCTCTAAGTTAGGTGTTTTGGATCATTATGTATATTTTACATTTGCATGTTATATTTTTTATTTACTTGTTTCATTTACATTTTTTATTTATTTGCCAACCCACTCATAAATCCCCATATAGACCTTTGTCATAGAATAAAAATTATTTTCATAAAGGATAACAACATAATAAGGCCACAAAAAACATGACTCCTCCTATGCCTTCTATCTCAAACAAAGGGAAGAATAATTATAGTGAAAAGTGGTGCCAATAACAATTACCAAAGAGCCACGAACACTTTCAATGTTGGGCATAACAATCCTTTCTTTGGAAACCTACATCATATCATGCACATGTAGATTATACTAAACTGAATAACACTTTCATAATCACCAACATTACTTCCATACATACATCTAAGGAGTGTGAACACCTATTCCATACCATGTTATGGGTCAAATTTCAACCTTTTCATTTTTAATCATTGACAATCTAAGCCATAATAACATCATCACAATAGTTATAACCTAAAAACATGGCCTTACCACTATTTTTCATTATAAGATATAATCCATGCAGTGGATTTAATAAGGTACAAATATATATGTTTAGAGGCAATGCACATTCTAGTATAAATTTGAGCCTAAGGAGGGCACCATCACTTGAAATATCATGTCTCTTGAAGTCTATAGCATATTATTAGGTAGGTTGTACTTTTATGATTAAGATTATACATATCAATCAAAACCAAAAAATTGGGATGTACACACAAAAATTTTCTTCTCAAACCTCTTATAGTCAACTACACTAATCAAAGTCACATTGGTCTCTTCTAAAAAATGTCATAAAATAATAATGCATGTGCATAGTTTTATGTTTCTCATGGTTCGTCTTAAGACACATGTGTAGGAAAGAAAGTAAGAGTTTATAGTGTGATCAATGAAATTAATTTCCCAATAACAAAAACTTGACATATTCTTAAATCCACATATTGGACTCTTCCTCCAGCTTAAATTTCTTCCAATGCACTATGTAGTAAAACACCACATATATTTGGTCCTCCATTTACAAAAAACCCTTTATATCATAAATAAATTTAGGATAATGATGAATCCTAATGTTAAATATAGGAGGTCCTTGATTAGGGCAAGATAAGACCTAGGTATTCTCCTTGAAAAAGTATAATATCACTCACACTCAAAAATAATAGTTTATATCATCTATTCATTGATTATCACTCACTCAATAAAATCATGGTGAATAATCAATGTCCACTATTAAGAATTGACAACCTCTTAAACCAAATATAAGGTGTAAAATACTTCACCAAAATTAGAATTAATAAGGAAAATTAAGTGGATTTGGGATCAATTTCATGGACATGTAAATATTATAGATTATACTTGATCATAAATGTTAGGAATTTTAGTGATGCACTTGTGTATGTCTTCAGCTCCTACTTGTCAATAAAATAAACAAATAAAATTATATGTGTCCATACAGTCATTATGGACTACTTATACATGGGTTAATATCAACATTGGTATCCCTCTCTAGGCTATCCAAAAAATTACACTCTTGGCAAGGTAAGAATATAGACACAAATGAAGATACTTAAGCAACTTAGATATTCCTTGAATAGTATATAAAACTTGAGGTTATATTATTATGGTCCTTAAATACATATTCAATCTTAATCTCAATATGGAAAATTGATCCATCTATTGGTTTTGTCTATTTGAACTCAAAAGACTCAAAGTTATCTACATGCTAATTATGTCTAAATGCCTCAAAAGGATCAAAACAAGAAATATTTGAAAACATGGGTATATATCAATATAAAATAATTTATCACAATATTTTTTAGGTGACTCAACTTTTTCAACACCTTAGAAGGTCTGATACAAAGAATTTTATCAAAAACCTCTCAGAGACTTACTAGTCTTAATGCTACTTTAACATGCCAAAACCCATTCTATATTGAATTATCACTTCAATACACCTTATACATATGTATTTAGGTGTTTTATGAATTATAAATGATCATATAAAATGTTTGGATTTCCAATTTCAATATTTTATCCAATAATTCATAAAATCATTTTTTGTCTATTAGGCCTAATTACCATCTAGTAGGTCAAAACTCACTATATAGTTTACTTATAACAAATGACCCTTTAATAAGATGTTTAAACATTAATTTAAATTTTATAGGCTCAATTTTAAATTTTATAAATAAATCTCTTTCCTCACTATCAAATAAATACAAAAAATAGGGTATCTCTTACACATACTTGATTGGTCAGAGGAGCCCAATCGATGAATCATCTACAGAAATACATCTAGATGGGAATTTTTAGGATATAATGACATTTTTATAATCTATATCAGGACCTATAAGTGAAATTTATAGTTATTAAGAGGCATCTTTGAAGATAATTCACTTATCCTTGAGTGTGAAAGATAAGTGAACTTTAGTTGTGCATTACATGAGAATCATGAGGGCTAGAGATGAACTGTCAACTATTACACTTGCATAGATGAGTAATATAAGAAATATTGAGAGGATTTTATCTAACTCTTTATGGATGAAACATGGTAATGAGGTTTCTCTTGTAGACAAATCTTTTGTAATGGGGTAAACATTAGTTAGTGGAGGTTGTAGAATCTAACTCATCAATCTAATTGATGAACCATCTATGTCAACACATCTGGATGGGAAATTTTAGGATAGAATGACCTTTTTTCAATATCGATCAAGCCCAAAATTTGAAATTTTTAGTTAGTTAAAGATATCCTTGAAGAGAATTCACTCATCCCTAAGTGTGAAAAATGAGTGAACTTTGATCATACATTACATGAGTATCATGAGGGATAAATATGAACCATTAACTCCTACACATGTAAGGAAAAGTCCTATAATAAAATATTGGAGGATTTTATCTAATTAGTGATGGATGAGATGTAGTAATGAGGTTTTTATCATGTCCAAATCTCTCAGAATGGGGTAAAAGTTGGTTAGTAGGGGCCATAGAATTTGACTCATTAGCCCAATCGATGAACCATCTACATGAACACATCTAGATAAGAATAATTAGCCTATAGAAACATTTTTATGTTATTTATTAGGCCCTTGGAATGAAATTTATAGTTGGTTAGAGGCATCCCTAAAGATAATTCACTAGTCCTTGAGTGTACAAAATGACCAAACTTTAGTCATGCATTACATGAGAATCGTGAGGGCTAAAGATGAACCATCAACTCCTACATGTGTAAGGATGAGTCCTATAAGAAAGATAATGAGGATTTTACCTAATTCATGATGGAAAAGATGTGGTAATGAGGTTTTTCTCATGTCTAAATATCTCAAAATAGGGTAAAAGTTGGTGAGCGAGGATCGTAGAATTTGACTCATCAGCCCAATTAATGAATCATCTATATAAAAAAATATAGATGGGTGGTTTTCATCTATAACCACATTTTTATAATCTCAATTGGCCACCCAGAGTGAAAGGTATAGTTGGTTAGAGGTATTCTTGAAGAGAATTCACTCATCTCTAAATGTGTAAAATGAGCAACTTCAGTCATATGTTGCATGAGAATCATGAGGGCTAGAGATAAACCATTAGCTCATATGCATTTAGGGATGAGTCATATAAAAAATCACATAAGGATTTTAAATAATTAATGATGGATGAGATGAAACAATGAGGTTTATTTCATGACCAAATCTCTCAGAATGAGGTAAACATTGGTAAATGAGGGTCGTAGAATCTATCTCATCAGCCCAATCAATGAACCATATATGCAAACATCTTTGGATGGGAATTTATAGGTTAGAATGAACTTTGTATACTATTTTTCAGGCCATGGGAGTGAAATTTATAGTTGGTCAGAGGCATCCCTTAAGATAATTCACTCATCCCTAAGTGTGCAAAATGAACAAACTTTGGTAATGAATTGCACAAGAATCATGAGGGCTAGAGATGAACTGTCAGTTACTACACATGTAGGGATGAGTCCTCTAAGAAATCATAGGAGTATTTTACCTAACTCATGATGGATGATATGTGGTAATGAGGTTTCTCTCATAGCCAAATATATCAAAATGGGGTAAAAATTAGTTAATGGGGATTTTAAAATTTGAATCGTCAACCCAATCAATAAACCATCTATGAAAACCATTTAGATGGGTGTTTTTAAGTTAGAACCACCATTTTTTGGTCTTATTTTACCTTTTGGAGTGAAATTTTCAGTTATTCAGAGGCATTTTTGAAGAGAATTCACTCGTCCCTGAACATGTAAAATGAGGAAACTCTCATCATGCATTGCACAAGAACTATGAGGGATAGATGTGAACCATAATATCTTACACATGTAAGAATTAGTCCTCTAATAAATCCTAGGAGGATTTTATCTAAGTTATGATGGATGAGATATGGCAATGAGGTTTCTCTTGCTACTAAATCTCTCAAAATGGGGTAAAAGTTGGTCAATAGGGGCTATAAAATCTGACTCATCAGCCCAAATGATGAACCATCTACACAAACACATCCAAATATAAAATTTTAGGATATAAAAACCTTTGTCTAATCTTGGTCAGACCATAGGAATGAAATTTCTAGTTGGTTGGAGGCATCCCTTACGAAAATTCAATCATCCCTAAGTGTGCAAAATGATGGAACTTCAATCATGTATTGCACAAGAATTGTGAGGGATAGAGATGAACGATCAAATATTACTTGTGTAGGGATGAGTATTATAAGAAATGATGAGAGTATTTTACCAAAATCATGATGTATGAGATGCAGTAAATATTTTTCTCTCATGGCCAAATCTCTTAGAATGAGGTAAAAGTTGGTTAGTGGGGGTTGTAGAATTTGACTCATTAGCTTAGTCAATAAACCATCTATATAGACACATTTAGATGGGAATTTTTTGGCTAGAACCACCTTTTTTTAGTCTTGACCCCCAAGAGTGAAAATTTTAGTTAGTTAGAGGAATTATTAAAGAAAATTCACTTATACCTAATGTAGAAAATGAGAAAACTTTGGTCATGTATTGCATGAGAATTATGAGGTATAGAGATGAACTATCAGCTCCTACACTTGAAGGGATGAGTAATATAATAAATCATAATAGGATTTTATCTAAATTATGAAATATGAGACACAAAAATGAGGTTTTTCTCATAGACAAATCTCTCATAATGGGGTAAAAGTTGGTCAGCGAGGGTCATAGATTATGACTCATTAGATCAATCGATGAACCATCTACATGAACACATTGGGATAGGAATTTTTAGGCTATAATCACCTTTTTAAATTCTTGGTAGACCCTTGAGAGTGAAATTTATAGTTTATTAGAGGCATACCTTAAGATAATTCACTTGTCCTTGAATGTGCAAAATGAACAAACTTCCATCATGTGTTATATGAGAACCATGAGGGATAGAGATGAACCATCAGTTCTTACATAGGAAAGGATGAGTCATAAAAAAATATTAGGAGGATTTTAAATAAATAATTATGGATGAAACATGGAAATTAGGTTTTTATTTCATCCAATTATCTCAAAACATGATAAAATTTGGTTAGTGAAGATCGTAGATTCTGACTCATCAACCCAATCGATGAACCATCTATATGAACACATTAACATAGGAATTTTTAGGCTATAATCACCTTTTTAAAGGTCTTTTTATACCTAAAAGATTAAAATTTTTATTTTATTAGAGGCATTCCTTAAGATAATTCACTTGTCCCTGAATGTGCAAAATGAGTGAACTTCTATCATATATTGCACAAGAACTGTGAGGGCTAGAGACAAACCATCAGCTCCCATATGTGTAAGGACAAGTATAATAAGAAATAAAAATAATATTTTATATAATTAATGAGTTATTAAACAAATAAAAAAGGTTTATCTTACATTTAAAACTCTTAGAACATGCCAAAAGCTGGTCAGTGAGGGTCAAGATTCTAACTCATCAACCCAATCGACAAACCATCTGCACAAACATGTTGAGATAGGAATTTTTGGGGTATAATAACCTTTTTATGATCTTGATATACCATTTTGAGTGAAATTTTTACTTTATTGGAGGCATCCCTTAAGATAATTCACTCATCCCCAAATGTACAAAATGAGCAAACTTCCATTACACATTATACAAGAACCATGAGGGCTAGAGATAAACCATCAGTTCCTACATGTGCAAAGATGAGTCTTATAATAAATATTGGGAATGTTTTATGTAATTAATGATGGAAAATATATGAAAATTATGTTTATTTTTCATCTAAATCTCTCAAAATAAGCCAAAATTTGGTCAGTGAGGGTTATGGATTCTGACTTGTCAGCCTAATCAATGAATCATCTATGTAGACATGTCAAGACAGGAATTTTTAGGATAGAATCACCTTTCTTAGGTATCATTAGACCATTGAGAGTGAAATTTATAGTTTATCATAGGATTCCCTTAAGATAATTCACTCATCCCTAAATGTGCAAAATAAGTGAACTTCCATCACACATTGTATGAGAACTGTGAGGGCTAGAGATGAACCGTCAACTCCCACACATATAAGGATGAGTCATATAAGAAATAATATAAATATTTTATACAACTAATTATTTATTAAATGTGGTACAAATGTTTATCTCACAATCAAATCTATCAGAACATGCTAAAATTTGGTCAGTGAGGGCTATAGATTTGGACTTGTCAACCTAATCAATGAACCATATACATGAACATATTGGGATAGGCATTTTTAGGCTATAATCACATTTTTATATTTTTTATAGAACCACAAGGGTGAAATTTGTAGTTTATCAGAGGCATCCCTTCAAATAATTCACTTGTCCTTGAATGTACAAAATGAGTGAACTTTTATCGCATGTTGCATCAGAACCATGAGGGTTAAGGATGAACTATTAGTTCCTACATGTGCAAGGATGAGTCCTCTAAGAAATATTGGGATAATTTTATTTAACCCATGATGTATGAGACATGGAAATTATTTTTATCTCATATCCAAATCTCTTAAAACATGCTAAAATTTGGTTAGTGAGGGTCATAGATTCTGACTTGTCATCCCAATCGATGAACTATCTACACTGACATGTCAAGATAGGATTTTTTAGGCTAGAATAACCTTTGCAAGGTCTCATTAGAAACTTATAAGTGAAGTTTTATTTTATTATAGGAATAATTTAAGAGAATTAACTCATCCCTAAATGTGTAAAATGAGTGAAATTCTATCGCACATTGCACAAAAACCATGAGGGATAGAGACAAACCATCGATTCCCACATGTGTAAGGACAAGTCCTCTAAGAAAGTGCAAGAAGATTTTATCTAAATAATGATGGAAAATATGTGGAAACAAGGCTTATATAATAGCCAAATATATTTGAATATGTTAAAAGTTAGTCAATGAGGGCCATAGATTCTGACTCATCAACATAATTGATGAACCATCTGTGTAGACATGTTAGGATATGAATTTTTTAGGATAGAATCACCTTTGTCCTATATCGGTATACCCATAGTAGTGAAATTTGTAGTTTATTGGAGGAATCCCTTAATATAAATCACTCATCCTTGAATGTGCAAAATAAGTGAACTTCCATCACACATTGTATGAGAACTGTGAGGGCTAGAGACAAACTATTATTTTTTACACATGTAGTGATGAGTCCTATTAGAAAGTTCGAGGGGATTTTATCTAAATAATTATGGATGAGACATGGAAATGAGGTTTATCTCACATCCAAATCTCTCAAAACATGTTAAAATTTAGTCAGTGAGGGTTGTAGATTCTGACTCATCAGCCTAATTGATGAACCGTCTATGTGAACATGTTGAGATTGACATTTTTAGGATAGAATCACATTTGTTCACTTTTAATAAACCCCTAGGAGTGAAATTTTTAGTTGATCAAAGGCATACCTTAAGATAATTTACTCATCTTCAAATGTGCAAAATGAGTGAACTTCCATCATGCATTGCATGAGAATCATGAGGGATAGAGATGAATCATCAAATCCCACACATGCAAAGATGAATCCTCTAAGAGAACATAGATAAGACTATTTTCATGTTTTGTTGAAAGGATAAATAAAAAAATGTGTAAAATAATTTACTAAAGGTAGATGAAATCAATATAAATTATTTTGGCTTCTCTTTCTTTCAAGAAGATAATTGTATCTACTCATGACAGCAACCATGTGAAGGTGGAAGCTCATATAGTGACACTAACCTAAATTTAAATTTTTAGTAAATAATTTAAAAAAAACAAATACATAATCATAAAATATTTGAAAATTTAAATACCTTAAATCAAATAAATTTATTATATTAATTTGAAATACTATATAACTTTACTAATTGAATCTAACATACCTTCAGGATCAACTCTATTTGTAAGTGTTTTAAGAATCACTTCATGGTCAGATTCATGTACTTTACAAAAAGATATATTTTGAGTCTTTACATTATATTTGATCATTTAAATATTTATAGTAATAACAAGGTTTGAATACTAAAGCACCATCTTGTGTGTTTCAAAGTCCTCAAATAATTTTTTATTTTATTTTTTTATGATAGTACCTACAAAGCTAGGTTCTAGTAACCACTACAAATCTAGTGGGATAAATTAGCTATTCTCCATCTATAAAATTTGTGCTTAATTTTGTTTCTCTACATAATGACACAAGAAGTAGTCTACTCCATCATCATTGTTCTTTGGTACAATGACTGCAAAAACATGCCTTGAATTTAAAGTATAATAAAATTGTAAGTACATATAGGAAAAAACAAAATATCACTAATATATAAGGTTGAATATTTAATTAAAGAATAAATTGTTCTTAGATGTACAAGATCTGAGATGTGGTCAAAGTTAAATGATGATGCCATTTCATGGTCTATCAATTGTTGGAGTGAATGGTTACTCTCTACAGGTGATATGGGTCTACAATACCATTTGTCAACCCATTATTTTGAATCACATTCATTCCAATTAAATTATATACATTAGGAATAAAAACATGCCATATCCCTAGTATAAATAGTCCATGAACTTGAATTTGAGCTTTGAATATAGTGGAAAACACTTGATCTTGGTACTATAATGCAATTTTCATACTTCCTTATGTTGTTCTTCTATTAACCAAAAGAATCTTCATATATGAGAATGTTTATCCAATCCATGATAAATATTTTCATTACACCAAGTCACAATACTTTATGAATTGATCAAATTATCAACATCCTTGTATTTTTCCTACTCTCTTTTAAAGGCTCTTTTTACACATGCACCAACACCATCATGTTCTCTTTTTTCATGCCCAACCTCAAAGAAACTCCAAAAATATTGAACACTATTCCTCTTATACATTTTGATTAACCAGTAAAATATTCAAAATTTCTTAAACTACCATACACAATTGTCTAACCAAATCTAGTGTGTATCAAAGATGATTTCTCTTGCATTTATATTCATATAACATATCTCAAAATAGCCTTTGACAAATAATAGAAAATGTGAACTATCATTGCTTATATAAGAAAGATACTCCCTCAAAATCTTACTATTGTCATATGTGTTATCAAGTGAATGTTTGAATTTAATATGAACAAAAATTACAACTTGAATTGATTGATAATAATGGGATTGAACCTCATTCTATGGTTGTAGTGTGTAGTTCTTAGAAATATCTATAACTAAAATAATGGTGCCAACTGGAAGTTGTCCTTGCATGCTTTGAATTAATTATCTAACCATTTAAGTTTATGTGTGTGTATTACATATTGGTAGATAATATTATTTTTAAATTCAAACATGAAATCACATACAAAAACTTTGGTCAGAACCAATTCACATCTTCTTGACTCTTCCAAATTTTTAACAGATATTTAATAGATTTGTACTTCTTATAATCAACTAGTTGCTTTCCAAATTCATGTGAAATATATTCATGCAAACAACTCATCAAATTTGAAAAACCACCAAAACTGTTACATGTTCCATATAAACATTGTTTGGTAAAAAAAACTATCCTTCAAGTCTTTGATAGAAAAGACCTTGGATTAATTCTCTTGATGTTTTAGGTGGGAAAGACACCATACATTCCTATAAAATCTCATCAATATGTAAAGTACAGAGTATATGATGAAAAACATCAAAATGCATAGAAAATTAAACACGTACCCTATAATAACATGTGGTGCATGCTTGATTGATTTTAACATAGAAAAGCTTGCACATCTAAAATGACATTTGGCTAATTATTAATTGGCCATTAAATTTGTCAATAAACTTTGTAGAAAAATTTGTTTACGTCATGACTAAAAAATGTTTTTTCATGTGGCTCATGAATTTTTGAACTTTTTATTATTTTAAAAACATCTTTTACATTAGATGATACCCTTTTGTTGTGGTAACAAAAATTTTCAATCTATTTTTTTGTTCCTTCAAACAACACCTTATCTTTTCATGGGAGTCTACCACTAAATGCCCAATAATCCATGAGTGAAGGGTCATCATGCATTGTTCTTCTTTTTACAGAATTTATTAGATATTTTATATTTAAATTTAATTATTTACTTGTTTTACTAAGAATTCAAGCTTTAGATGTTGACTTACTCACTATAGATTCCATTATTACTCATCTTGCCGCATTCCTATCTTTATTCTGACTTTTATTATTTATTGCCTTAAATGCATTAAATAGGTTATTTACTATTATACTATTTTTTCCCCAATGTTTAATGTTATTAACCCCAAATTATGCATCACATGGTAATTTTTTTGAATTTTCATTAATTGAACAAATAGTTGACATCTTTCTATATGGCTTTTATTCATAAATGCATAGTTCCATACATGTTGAGCACGATGTTGAACTATTCTTTATAAATTGGGTGGTGTTAACACTTCAACCATAGTAGGGACATTAGAGGGTTGACTATCTAAATTAGGGGTTATAGGCAAATTAAATTCATCTTAATTAGGAAACACATGATTCAAGGTCATTATTTGATGTTGATTATCATCATACTCAAAATTTTCATTATGAATGGATGTTTCATTATATTGTGTTGGTCTATATGTTTCATCATTCATTAAAAATTAATTACTTGCATGATCTGCATTTTTAATTTCATCTTGTGACAAAGATTGACTCAATTCTCTTATCTCATTTGAAGACATATGCAAACTAAATTATATAGAATTGGGCATGTTATTTTCATTAGAAGTATTACATGGTGTAAAAGAAAGACCTTCACCTTTTCGAGCAACTCTTATAGATGCCATCCTATCTGCTTGTATTTTTCTTTATTTTTATCTTTTCTCTTTAATTTACTCATTTTTTATATCTTTGATTGGTATTTTATGATGACGTCCTAACCCCATTATTTATATTTATAAAAAGTAGATAATTGTAGATTTAAAGTTGAAGACTTCTTAGTAAATTAAACAAAATAAATGAACAATTCATCAAATATGCATAGTTGCAATAGAAAAACTAGTTTGTAATTTGGAAAAAATAATAAAAATGACTCATTTTTATGGAAAATGAAAAAGGAATTCATGAATCATAAAGGGCATGTGTGATTTCAAAATCATGCACACCCTTTGGTATCCATGGACCATTATGAAAATGCATTTATTATCCCATTATTCATTGTGAAAAGGGTGTACTCCCTTGGCAAAGGGAATATGCATTATGCAAATGGTTTATGCCCTTTTCATATTTATAATTTTTTCCCACTTTCCCTCAAAATTTTCCTTAATTTTAGGCATGGAGGGTCGTAAACCTGGCCAAATTTTCTCATGGAGGAGCCAGGGAAATTTATAATAAATTTAGGGTTTTTTTTTTCTTTTTATCAACATGTCTGATTATGTAGCTTTTATTATTTAAAAAAATTATATGGGTTTGTAGATCAAAAAGCGTAGTTTTCAAATATATAAGTTTTTTAATGTTACAATATTATTTAATTTATACATAACATACCTCATTATAGTCTATATACATATAATCACAAATTCCCTTATAAATTTTTGAATATTAATAAGATGCTTATAAAACTTATATCTTAACAATCTACACATTGTTAACTATTCATTAAAAAAAATTGATTTTCATGAAGTTAAGGTCAAAAAGTTGTGTTCATACACTTACAGTTTCAAATTTCTAGTTTTCTTGACTTGTAAAATTATTTAAGAATTATATATAATAAAAAATTAATAAAAAATATTTTCAAAAATCTTCAACATTTTGACTGTGTCTCTATGTTTGTGTGTGTGTGTGTGTGTGTGTGTGTGTGTGTGTGTGTGTGTGTGTGTGTGTGTGTGTGTGTGTGTGTGTGTGTGTGTGATATTCCATACAAAATTTCAATTGTTTACTAAAAAAATTGTCTTCATACACATGCACTCTCCTTATATTTTTACAAAAAATGACCAACCTATTGTCATAAATGCATCTATTTTAGACACTTTTATCATCTAGGTATAGGAAAAAATTATGTATTTAAAAACTAAATTCACAATTCCATAATTCATGTTATATCATTGTCAAATTCCTTTCTGAAGTATCTCTAAAATTCTCTCCATGTTTAGCTATTGTTATTTTCATTAAAAAAAAGGTTTCACTTTATACTCCCCCTTTTGTCCCCCATTATCTTACATCTAATTGAATGTGAATAGATTAGGTTTTTTCCCTAGGTTTTCTATATTTATTCTAGATATTATGTGTTTTTTGTAGTCTTTAATAATAATAATTTTCATTAATAGTATTTTGGTTCACAATTCACATGTGATGTACACACATGGATTCCAATTAGGTAAATCAACTAGAAAGTGTTACCATATTTAATCACAATAATTTTCATTCTCAAAATTATGAGCGTTTATATTCATATCTACATGTTAATTTCATTAAATATAAGATAATTATTTTTTATTTTTCTTATCTATATGAATATATAATGGTTTTTTTGCATTTTTTATTACATTTCTATTACATGTTTATTATAACACAATAGGTTACTAGATATTTTATTATTTTCTCGCTCATACCATCATCTAAAACCTTGATATTACAAGAATAATATAGCCCATGATAAAGTATCCAATCTATTCATATAAGGTTAAAAACCTCAAAAATGAAGAGAAATAAAAAGATAAACTAACAGAGGAGAACTAGTGCTAACATAATCTAAAGATATAATAAATATACAAAATGCCCACACACATTATACATAATATTTTCACATGCAGAAACCCTTTTATAAAAAAGTAACATAGAAACCTTCTTACTTATTACATTAACCTAGTTTCTTACAATATAATAACATAATTCAAAGTTCTACTTTACCCCAATGTATGTGAGAGCATCTATAGGCACATTAATTAAAAACCATCCAAGTAGTATTACAATAAAATGAGTACTAAAACCATGGGATAAACACACCCATATTGATCTTAAAAACACTAGAACACATACATCAACATTCTCATCACCTCCAACTCAAGGTTATCACCATGTTCTTATAATAAGGTGGTCCCCCCATTTTGTATGTACAATTTGGACTAGTGTAAATCATGTATTGTAAATAATAGAAGTATAAAATAGATTTCCAATAAATAAATTATCAATATTTAAAAAATTAACATAAAATAGTATATGGATCCTCATAAAAACACATTAGGAATGTAAACACTTAAATATATGTGCACCTAACATGAAATAAGATATAAAAACATAAAGAAAAAAGGGAACAAAGACTTCGTAAGATGTGTAACCTAAATTAAATAGACAAATATTTTTTCCTCTAAGTATTCCCATTATTTAATAATTATAGACACCTGATTTTAGTACAACACCCTTTTCCATAGTGTCTTTTCCCCATTTTGTCACACATGGTTTTCTTGATTATGTTTGGTTATTCTTAGGACATTTCCTACCCAAAACTATCTTCTCTTAATATTTTTAACGTTTTAAATGTATTCAGAATTCACAATTTTTTTTAGCTTTGTCCCTAATTCATACAATTTTTTGAGTATCTTTCGACATATTGGGCATCTGTTTCTCTTAGTATTGACTAATAACAAGAAAACCTAGCCTAGGGTCAAAATCCATCATATGTATTTTTGTCAATGTTTCCATCTTGGCTTGAATACATCATTAATTTAACATATCACATATTTTCATGGTTAACCTTAGTGTGTACCATGTCTCATCAATCCCCATATGGACCAAGTCATCCCAAGTAATTTGTAAAGTATCATCAAGGTGTTGATTAAATAGTTAATACTCTCATTCCTTCAAGTAAGAAACTACACGACCATATTTATGGATAAATTTTTGATGTAGTATTACAAATTGATAATTTAATATTATTCAAGTACTATGATAACACACACTTATATTAAATAGGTTTAGGTAAATGTTCATGTAGTTGCGTTGTGCATATAAGGAAGAGGGGGAAAGTAAATTTTTTGGGATTATATTTACATGTTATAGATATCTACATTGGGTTTGATTCTAGTGTGAAATATATGTAAGTACAAATACCTTATGGTTATTTGACCCATGATCCTTGTTTTCATCTTCATTTGTGTGTTTGTGATGAAGTACATTAAGAAAATATAGAAGATGTCAAATTAAATACTCTTCCTACAAATTTATAAAATTAAAGACACAAGACTATATGACATAAGAAATAAAACTTTTAAAATAAAACTTATAATAAATAATAGAGTGTAATATAGATTCAATGTAATAGAACACATTTGATGAAAACCCAAGGAGAGGAAATTTATACAACCAAATTTACATTAAGGCATACTCAAAGACATGTTGATAGGCACCAAATATTTTATTTTTTAGTATGAATTATAGATGCCATACAAACATGCATCATCAATTTCAAGACACTATTTAAATCTCACAATCCTATAATTCTGTAAAGGTGTGTCCATTTTATCACTTTCTCTATTTTTCTTAGTTCATTGATTATCAAAATGTTTTGTTTATGGTTTTATACCATTTTATCACATTCGATTGATATAAATTTTATTATTGGAATATTTTATGTTAGCTCAAGCCTATGTAATTTCATTTATCTTTATATTAGTGGTAAATCAGCCTAACACACTAAAGAGATAAAATAAATTGTTGAACCCCTTCATTCTTCAAATGCTTACACTTTATAAGTTTTTCCCCTTGGCATTTACAGAATATATTTTTTAGATTATATTTCATATATTTATCTTATTTTACATTTTTTTATCAAATCCTAGCTTCTAATTTCTTATTTGTGCCTCCAAAGTACATCCACCTTTCAGAATTTGGAGCATACATTTGTTTTCCTTAAATGCATACATGTTTTGAGGTTTCATAGGGTATAATCCTCCAATTTAAAATATGATTTTTATATTTTAATTTTGATTTCACTTACTACATTACTCACCTAAACATGGATTATTCTAATGATATTTCTTCTTCAATGGTTGGTGTTAATGTAAAAGGTCCATATTTTACTAATAATTTTTTTTATTAATCCTTCAAATGATGATTGTGACCAAGAAATTTATGACGATATAAATATATTTGATTATATTGATCCATGTAAATTTACCACCATATCTAATTTTATAAATATATTTACAATAATCCTAGATTTTTGGAACCTTTATTATTTAATTTTCAAGTTGCACAAAAATTAATTAAAAATATGCAAGGTTTACATGAGCATACTCATAGAGATCTATTAGATGATATTAATCCACCTCTTAGAGGTTATACATATACATTAGGGGTGAGTATAGTTCTCTTAATGATTTTATTTATCCTTACATGCGTCCACCTAGTTCTACAACCCACCATCATGTTAATCATTCTATTAAGGCTTTTATCGTTCCTCCTTCAATCAATCTAATGACTAATGTGCCTCCAAGATATAATTATTAAATTTTATCCCTTTATATTTTACATATTAAAAAACATAATGCCTAAATTAAAATAAATTTAAATCATGAGAGGGAATCCATCCATAATACACACATACCAATGCTAATCACACCTAGTGGTGCATTTATTGATCCAACAATTTATCAAGACTTAAAACTTACAGAACTATATAAAGCCTTTCAAAATCCAAGCCATGTGGTTTCATATTATGTTATATTACAAAACCCATTAGATATAAATTATTTTTGTTCTTCCCTTACCTCCTTCATTTCAATTTCATAAATTTATATTATATTGTTGCAATGGGGATCCTTCACATAATTCTAGGGTTTGTTTTGCATCTTTCTTTGTTTTTCACCATAATGATTTAATTATGACCAATCTATTCCCTATTAGTCTCACTAGATATGCATTAAATATGTTTTACACTCTAATTTTTGAATTTGTGTGTCAATTAAATGATTTGTTTGTATATTATTATCACTATTTTATATACACATTATTAAAAATTTCATAGTTTTTGAGATTGGTCATAACAAACAAGGACCTAGAAAACACTTTTATAATTATATTCTTAAATTTTAAACTAATGCTTTAAAAAATGTCACATAAAATCCCTAAGAGTGAGATTCAAATTATCTTATTAAATATTTTGATCCTACTGCTTAAGGATAAAGTTATGGTTAATACTTATTAATTTTTTCATAAATGTTTTCATGCACTACACAACAATTGGTATTAACTTATGGATTAAAATATGTTAAAATATTCATATACCACATCCAAAATATTAAGGAAAGACAATGTTAAAGGCTAATACTAATGGTGCATATAATTTCCTAGATAATAATGAGAATAAAAATATAATCATAGTTTCATAACCAAATGATAGCCCTATCTTTACTACTTATAGGAGTAATTTCTAATTTATAATATTTTTAGACCCACCTCACAAAGTAGATATATGATGTATAAAATGTAATGTAGTTAAATTAATTGAGACATGTCAATTACATACTACTCAAGCATCACCCTAAATGGCATGTCACAAACATATATTGA